>QKMX01049392.1:0-11477 GCA_003401595.1 Venustaconcha ellipsiformis
CGTGTGCTGAAAAATGGCGTTAAGCCCCAGACCAACAACAGTATTTTCATAAAATTTATTAAGTTCAACTCCAATTGTTAAACAACAAAATCAACAACGCAGAGACAACTGGAAACGGAAATGGACAAACACCAATGAATCGATATAAACGCGCCGGTAGAATCACCGACGTCGCATGTGGTATAACATCTGTGGTCAAGGCGTGCATTAGTGCAACTGGAATAGTCACATAAAGGTCAAAGGGGGATAGGGATTCCCTGTTCGAATAGCTGCTGGTGCTTACTATTATTGCTGCAGCTGTTAGTACTAGAGGCAAAAATATCAACGAGATTTTATGCACAAATGAAAAGGTGAAAAGTATGACGACCCAATGCTGACCGCAGATGAATGCGCCGCCGTGTCGGCCGAGCTGGGCAGCTTCAACTCACAAATAGACACAATAAAGGCATCAGAGGAAAGTAACCATTTTGTTCTATTCAATAATAATAATAATAATAATAATAACCATTGCTATTATCGTATACATCTTCATTTGTTGTAAAACAGTCACATTATAGTATCAAATGTTCTCTCAATCACAAGTTTTTTTTGACAGCTATTTAAGACGTCAAGTTATAACTCGTTTCTCATATTGTTCCACTTCAGTTCGAACTTCAATATTGATACAGACAAATGCAGCTAATTCTTCCAAGTCTATACCCATCTCGGACAAAGATTTTAAAAAAAAAATTTAGTGCTTTCGAGGTAGTAGTGTACAACACCCATCGTATTTTTTTTTAGCTGTTGTATCTCGTCGAACTTTTCTGCTATGCAACTCATGGTTAGATTAAGAACGGTGTAGATTTCCTAGAGTTTTGATATCGAATACCAGATTTGTTGTCTCAGTGTTCATGTTTATATGAATTTTTTTGTAAAATGATTTTACAAAAGGAGATCATAGCTCAGATTCTTAATCCGGTCTTTCGGCATCAATTCCAACTTGTGAAAACATACACGAAACTGAAAGAATGGACTGTACTCACCAGACTGAGTGATACAATCACCAGCTGGACTATTTAAAGCTAACGTGTCATAATCAAATGTGCGCTGGAAAAGTTCGATGTTTTGTCTGGGACGACATAAATCACTTTTTTATATAAGCGTCAACGTACAAGTGTTGGATTCCAAGCAGTTCTGGGAAAGCGCCTGGTATAAAAATGGTTGCACGGCTCGTCCCAGTTTGCTATTGACCCCCGCGCGCCCCAGAAACAGTAAAAAAAAAAAAAAAAAAAATGGTGGACCAAGGTGTGCCCCCCCCCCATCTCTACTGCTCAAGTGACCTCATCAAAAGACTTGCTAATAAATGTTTAAGCTAAAGGAATAATGTCCTGATCAACATCATTTTCTGGAGCTTATTTTTGCCATAGCTTTAGTAATTGTCTAATAGGATCGACTTTCTGATCTAAAAAGGGCTGGTCAGTACAAGTGGGTTATTACAACCTTATCTCCAGCTAGGTCATTGCCTATTAATAAACGAAAAACCTTGAATATGGTCGTTTTGACCCAACAAATGTATTATTTTCAATACATGACTGTGTCATTGATCTTAGAAATAAGAGCATTTTGGAATAGCTCTTTATTATGCTGCTTATTTTTCAATATGTAGAAATCAGAAATAACGCGCATTTTCTTCTTGCAATAAGTGCTACGATGAGATATGGATTTCTGATCAGTCTTATCAGAAACTTGATTCCTAAAGTGCCAGATTGAGATTTGTTTGAGACTGAGATCATTTTATTTCTTTTACAAAAAAAAAAAAAAAGACCCGGAGAGGAAGACTTATTATTGACAAACAAGGAACAGTCAGCTGTACAAATTGCATTTTCAAAATTTTCGACTTTTGCTTCTCAAGGTACAACAATATGGACACAGTTCTTGAACTCCTCTTCAACTAATATGAACTGTCTGATGTTATGATCCTTATCAACTTTCTTTTTCCTCATGACAATTCAACATGTCTGTCCTGATTTGATCCTACAATTCCTAATGAACCAATATGATCTCTTCAATGCTGTTCCTATACTACAGGCATGTGCAACCTACAGCTTGCAGCCTGGTTTTATTCACCTACATGCTTAATATTAAAAATCGTTTTTCCGGTATGCAACCTGGATGAAGTTGCACATGCCTATTGTACAGTATGCTAAAAGAAAACAAAAACTGCCACTGATGAATAGATTTTATTCTTTTACTAGCAAAACACAAATGTAATCCATTGTTATACTTGGAAGTTCGTGTCTATGCAGTCTATATTACAAGAGCAAATATGTACGTCACAACATCAATGGTCATCATGAGAAAAATCTACCCAAAACAAAACCACCAATCAAATCCAGTATAGCAGCAGTCTGGTATAGCAATTCTCGACTTTTAGTTAGGAATAATACTGAGTTGTACATTACAATTCAATGCACAATAAGAAGGTCCTTATGACCAAGTAACACAGCATCACAACAATCAAAACTTTATACATTACTATTTGCCAGTCTCTTTCTTATTATTAGAATAGGGATAATCGACTCTCTAGGATAATAAGCTTGCTATCATTTTTAAATAGTAACATATTCTGAAAAAAATATCTGGACTAAAGGAATGCTGAGCAGACATTTTCAAAAAAAGTAATGAGCATAAATTGATGTCCATAAATCGAACATCCTAATTCTGCAGCTAGACTGGATTTCTGAACTTCTAAATAGTTTCTTGGGCAGTGATTTCTTACCGTAAAACCATTACACCAGTCCATTTCTACTGTTTAATTGGTTGGTTTGTAGCTATATTACCCTCTGAAAAATTAGTTTTAATGCGTATTTACAATTACATTACATTATCTCTACTTTGTCCAATAATCACAATATTTCTAGCACTATTCACAAGCAAAGAAAAATATTTTCATTTGGATGATAACCAGAAAAAAATTACCTATTGCTAATATGATGTGAAAATGTATGTACAATATAATACACGTTTTAATAAAATCCAGCTGGTTATAAAACAACTTCATGACTCAGTGTCAATTGTTTCCTAGTCTTTTTAATTCCCCCTGTACATCTGATGAAGTTAAAGAAAATGTCAACATTTTTCTAATACTTCACAATTTAATCAATATCAAAAGAAGCAATGCAATTTAACAAAGTAAATGCTATGTGCTATGATTTTGCCAAGATTTCCCTTTTGCACAATGAGCGATACAAATTCCTCAATGAATGAAACTTGCAGGAAAAATATCTACTTCAGCTGATAATGTGTCATTACGCCTATTAATGGAATGCATACCAATTATTGACATGATGAATTGGTTCTTCTACCAATGGAGAATGGGGTCGAGTGCTACCTGCGTAACATTAGAAATAAAATGGACTACTTTTGGAATTTATATTGTCAATGCTACAATAAATTATCAGATTAAAAAAATCCCTGTATGAAACTGAACTAAAAATACAATATATGGAATGATTACTATTCCTCATACCAAGAAAAGGCTTAAGAGGGCCTGAGATGACACACCTGGCAGACATGTGCAAAATGCAAAAAACATTTGGTCAAGAATTCTACATTTAATAGGATGTATTCTGTAGTTTCCAAAATTGCTAATTACAAATGAAAACATTCATTTGGAGGTTTCTAAAGTTTGTAGATCTTCAATTGCATTTGATAGCACATCATCATTTATTCAATAGTGAAAGGCTTCTATACCCGTGTTCTGTCAAAGTTGTCAAGTTCTGTTGGGTGACTTTTTAAAAAAACAAAAAAAACAAAGTTGCATATACGTCTTTCTTTTTGTACTAGTGTCCATATTTGATAATAGATTGACATCATTTTATGACTTTGCTTTGATGCTATGATGTTATTGTTCAAATTTGGCAAGATTCTCTTCAATAGATTTTGTTTTTATTTTTTTTTTTTTTTTTAAACAAAAAGTTGTTGTAGCCATATATGAAGTTCAAAGATGGCTGACATGGTCACATTTCAAGTCCAATCAGCAAAATTTTCATTCACGACCAGCTATATATCATAAATAGCCTTTTTGTGAAAACTTGATAAATTTTGTTTAGAAGTAGCAATAAAATTTTTTAAGATAGCTGCCATGGTGAAAATAATGGAAGAGAGAATTTTCATTCAAGTTATCATAAAGTTGTTTAGTTAAAACCTCGTTTTGATTTAAGCATCCATTCAGGAGTTGCGATAAGAACTTGTGATATCCATTTTGGTAGATCTATAGGTCTAATGATGTATGAGCTGCAATATTTTCATTTTGTACCAACTAAACCTTGGGATGAATGTGCAAAGTTCCATGGCAATCCTCTAAATATTTCATAAGTAGTACCTGTGTAAAGAATCAAGAGGATATACAGCAGGCCACCCCAAAAGTTTTTTAAGCCACAATCTTTATACTTATTTCATACCCACAGAGACTATAATCTGGACCAGGAACTTTTTAAACCTCACTGTCAAAGCGTGTCCCTTCTGACATGCAAATACATTTACTGTGGAAGATGCTCTATTTTGCAACTGATGTAACCTTTAACCTCTTTTTGAACACAGCATGTAAAGTCTTCATTTCCTTCACTGCTAATGTAACTATATGACTATGAAATGAAGTTGACAATTCAACATCAATAAAACCATATCAATCCCCAAATTTTTTAAAAATTGCTGTTGTGCATGCCAAATTTGTGTAGTTTTGCTGAATGTAATTCTGTACAACCCCCACCCAACTGAACACTGTAGACCCAGATCTGTTGTTGCAAAATGCTCCCAATGTTAGAATTACATTATTCATTCTAGGCATGATATCTAGTAATCAAGATTGATCCTCACCTGCTGTCACATAATTTAAAATGGTAGATTTATATATTAACACTAGGTAAGTATTGTGCACAAGTACATACCATGTATTATGTTTATTTTTTGCACATTTCTATACACCAGTAGTGTATAAATCAGAAATGGACTGCTGCAACGGCTCATCAGCAGATGTCAGTGAGAATGTACAGTTGGGAAGAAAGAAATTTACAATGAATATGTTAAAAAAAACCCCACAATATACAGACCTACAATAGAATATACAAAGAGTGAAATATAAGCCTAATGATATGATGCATGACAAATTGCCATGATGAAGTGCATAACTTCTCATAAAAACCAAAGTGGAAAAAAAAAACAGCTCTAAATAATGCACACTTCAACAGTTCCTTGTAAAAGTTAAGATTACATCAATACATATGATTATTAACTTGAAGCAATTCTATTGACTAATCACAAATAACTAAACTAACCCTGGAAAAAAGTATAACTGCAGTCAGCATAGTTTAAAGTTGCTGTAACATAAATTGTGCATAAAGGCAGTCAACATTACACAAAAATGCATAGAAGCTGTCAAAATCAAAATGACACAAATGTAACCACTCAACAATGTCCATTCATTTCAAAGATCCTAAACTATAACTATATTCTTCTACTTGGGCAATGGATTACCAACAAAAACTATAAAGGCAAGTTTCAAAATATTTTTCAACCATTGGCAATTACAAGTTGAGCATCATAAATAAACAGCTTTGCAAAGTATTTACATTAGAAGAGTAACTGGTGTAAATTAAAGTTGCACTGTGAACTGGTTTATACAATGTACCTATTGAAGAACAAGCATTCTGCTGTAAACTGACATGTTAACAGATTAGTATCTACACGTTTACTTTAAATTACAAGCACAAATAGTGTAGGTCTTGATCCACCAGCACATGCCTATGCTGAACTTGCACTTGGTGACTGCAGAAAAATATACTCAAAAAATAGGAATGAGAAAAGCCAACTTTTGTCTTTGCACAAATTTTAGTAAAATATATTCTCTTTATGCACAACACATTCGAGAGAAAACAGCTTGTGATTAAATGCCAATTCAAATCTCCTATTTTTAAATTTTAAAACTAATAGTAGGCATTTTAATACATGTTGATTTGAATTTTCTCTCTTTAAAAAGTTTGACATTCAGGAAGTTTCCAGGAAGCTCCTCAAATTCAAGGATTTTTTTTAAAGGCTGTATGAACCAAACCTTGATACATTCTTGACCCATCACAGCTTATGTGCAACATGCACTACCAAAGCTTTCTAGTTCAATCAGTTGATTTAGAAACTGCCTTTAAGTTTGCCAGGTAGCTGAGACTGCCCATGTCTATTTGATATTGCAGGTAAAGTCGAGGCAATAAATACTCATGAATAATGGCTATGGGCCAGTTGGATCATCACTGAAATCAAATAAGTTGTCTCAACTTAAGTTCAACAAATTGCCCACTTGCTGATCACAGATTTTTCCCAATTTATACCACAATCATGTGAAAATTTCATTAAAATCATTAAATTGTCCATTTTAACAATGGTAATGAGTAATATTTACAAAGTAATTGTACAATGTATGTACAACAAAACCATTATGCAAGCAGTAACTCCAGACACCTGTACATTAATTATACTACATTTTCGACATGTCTGAATACACCGATACATATTATGAATAGGGATATACAACACCTACCAATTCAAGTGCATTATGAGTGATACCTCCACAGAAATGAAAATTAGTGAATTTAAATCAACACAATTTAAGGGAAAACTGAAACAACAAAAATCTACCCACATACTTTCTGTATCATTAAAATTGAATTAGTTATGAACAAAAGTACAAATATAGCAGTGCAAAGAAAAACTAATTATGGGTGCAAATTTTAGCAAAATACGTAATCTCCAAGAAACGAAATATAAACCCCTCTGTATTGTAAACAAATGCATGCTATTTATAAAATATTGTAATGTTTGTTATATAAATATAAATTCTTTGCTCTTAAAATTATTTTTTGAATCGCAAACCAATTTAAAGATGTTTTTGTAAACATTGACTGAAAGTTTAAATTAACCAATTTAATAAACACATAGATTATTAAAATATCTATGTGATTATCCAAAATTGTAGATAAAAATGTCCTTATTTGTTAATTTTCTATATTTCAAATATTCAGTTTTCATGATGTGATACTTGTACAACAAAACCAAGAATCAATCATTTTTCCTAGAGTACCAATTTAAGGACAAAAATAATTCAGAATACATGTAATGGAGTATTTGCAATTCAGCATGGCTCTGCTGTTGGAAATTTATCAGCCAAGTACTTGGCTTTTTGTGACCAGCACAAAACTAGAACTGACATTTCCTAATGTGCCAGAAAATTAAAAGTCCATATTTATTTATTCCACATAGGATGCTTACTGAAAACCATTTTTCATCTACTGTTAAACTTTGCTAACATGTGCTACAATGTCACTTTGTGTGACTTGCTAGTTAAATAAAACAAATCCTCATGGAAGGAGGATCTTGATGCCAATGCGACTTTGAAGTTGCCTACATGTGTAATGGTGTATGAAATTGAAAAAAATTCCTTTACACCTTGTTTGTATTTGTTAAATATATCCTTGAGTGATAACCCACTATTTAATACAAACTCCTTAACGAGTGGAAGGGTCCAAGCCTTAAAAGCCAATTTCTATTTATCTTCTATACAAATAGGGAACTAGATTCCTCAAAGGAATAACCACTTTTCTATTTAAAAAAAAAGAAAAAACAAGAGAAAAGGAAAAAAAAAAAAGAGAAAAAAAAAGAAAAGCTGTAATATTTCAAGTCCAACTATTAACATAGCACCAGCAATTTTAAGTTCCGAGATGAGACTACCAGAAATTAAACCTCTTGATATACAGAAAGGGCATGCTATCTATGTCATGAACATAAAGGACTCCATTTTAATACATTTGAAAATTGCTATCTGCATTTATAAGCATATCAACTTGGAGGCACCAAAATGCCCAGGTATGTAATCTAGATATTTTACTGTCTTTATTTCTGCCTGTACACTTGTCAAGGTAAAGATAATGTGAAAGATGTATTTCACTGATACAAATTTCATATTTACACATAAAAAATTATGAAACTTACCTTGTTTCTCTAAAGTTTAGAGAAAGATTTATTTTTGAGAAAAAAGTGTAAAACAATATAAAGATGCTATAAAATACAATCAGGATATTTTAACATGACATCACAAACTTCCATACCTCACCTTAAGAATGACTGGTTTTATCATTATACACAGCATACAGTATTATACATAGTATAATAAGTACTGTATAACCATTGTATAAAGCACACCCCACTGTGACCAATAAAGACCCACAATCTACCATACACAATGGTTTCCATGCTGCCATCTGGAATAGAGCAGAACCCCAATTTGTAAATGTTACTGCAGAATTTGATCTATGCATTTTATCACTATACTGTACTGGTAAATTATAGCAGGCTTTGATCTGTCAACAGTTTATTTAAGTATGTGGGTCTACATGTTTTTCTTATTGTAGATTGTCAGCTTACTGTCCATACTGTTATCTTAATGGAACAGACCTTATTCAATCAGTATATTAAGTGACTGCAGAACTTTGTAAAAACTGATGGGGTGTACTTTACACATGGGCAATTACAAAGATGTCTGAAATCATCTTCAAATTCATGGAATCCTATTAAAATGATTACTCAAAACCAAACCTATGCACAGAAAATGCTTTTCTACATGTGATAATACAAGCCTCTCAAAAATGGACCCTTTACAATTTTATTTCTTTTCTTCACTGGGGAATATATGTTTAACATCAATGAAAGTATTAACAGTAGTATGAACAAATGGATATCACTCTATTTCACATGTTATGCATTCAACAGCATTGCTTCCATTTTTTCAGTTTTCTCTTTGAATTATAAATGTTGAAAAAGTTTGAATGGTAATCATTTTTGAAACTAAATCAAAATTCATCCACCAAAAAGTTGTCAATTCTACTGGGCAATGCAAAATTTGGGGAACGGGCTATAAATGACTTCCAATTTTGCCATTTAAACAACTTTGTAAGAACCTGAAGATATTAAGATGAATGCATCAACCATCAAACACAGAGATACCCTTCTTTCTGGAAGGAAAAAATACAATGGTTTTATACAGGTTGACCAGGAGTTTTATACAATCTTAATGTATTGTACAGATATATTACACTCTTTACAAATGCATGCTGTTTTTCAGTTGACCATTAAAGTACAAAAATAAGACTACTTACAGTATTGATGGTTTGAAATCGTGTAACTGTATCAAGACACGTCAAAGTTTTGATTGATTAAATAAATACATTCAAATTGCTCTATACACCTATTTGCTTTTTACAACCATGATTTTAAGAAATATTCTCTCGTAGTATAAGTTTCGAGCAATTTAAAACAAAAATGAGACATGTACAGCGATTTTCCTAATGAAGAATGTACAAATTATTGATCAGGATATAAAATTGATTAGGAAGAGATTACAAATCTTTGTTAAAAGAATGCTTACAAAATCGTTTTATACAGCTTGTGTAAAGAAAAAAAGCTCCACAAATGATTGTAAATTGCAATATACATTAGTCCTTTTTACAATGAAGATTTGTACACTTTAAGGGTACAATGTATGATGGATGATTTTTTATGTTTTAGCATCAAAATGCTGTATACTATGGGGCAAAGTTACAGCGTGACAGAAGGCCTGTTTTTCCATACACTGAGGGGAAAAAAAAATTACTAATTGGAAATTTATTTTAAGTTGCATGATAAACAAGAAACTAAGAGTTATATCAAGATAATAAATGTCTCAACACCAAAACTTTGTTATATAATCTCCCTATCAGATATGACATTACTTGCAAACTTCAGGAACAGAACTTTATATGTACAAGTACAGATTAAAATTCCTGACAAGACTAGCAAATGTATATCTTCCATACACAAGAGTAACTGAATGTCAATATCCAGTATGCACAGAGGTCATTGCCCAATTCAAAGGCAAACATCAGCACCAAGATGAAATCACATCAAAGACTATATATACACAATAATAAAAAATGAATACTCTTTACACAGAATACTGTAAATCTGGTGTCTTGATACAGGCATACATTTCAAACCATGTTGTATCTATTTGATAGATTTATCTTTCCTATCATACATCATGAGAATATGTAGTAAAAAAGAAAGGAAAAAAAAAGAAGGGAATTAATGGCAAAAGGTATAGGAAACCAAAAAGTATTATATACATTGTGCTGCGATAAGATCTAGCTTTTTGCAAAATAACTGATATGTGGTTCTTGGAACCATAAAACTGGCCAAACTTTTAAACATATCAGAATTTTTTCTAAATTTTACAAAATATGATGTACTATTGAATTTACAATTATGTACATTTAATTTTTCACATGGTCAACAAATATTTACAGTGGGTGAGAAAAAAGGAGAAAGGCAAAAGAGACTTGTACTAGCTCTTGCTTGACTTCCTTTCCTAATCACTGAAGAGAAGGACCAAATTTAAAAAAAAACAAAAAAAAACAAAACAAAACCAAAAAAACCCTCAAAAGCTTCCCAAAATGTTTTAAAACAAGATGTACAACTCCCTGTTAAAATAAGTATAGCACTGTTAATATACAGATCTGATTGAGCAGCCACCTAAACTCATTGTTCATATAAATATTTCATCACAAAGGCACTTTCAAGGACAATGTAATTTTCAAGCACGACAATTAACTGCATATAAATTTGGAAATACCAAATATGGCATGTCAAGTCAATCAAGTTCTGATTTATGATTTTCATTTTTAAGCAAGAATGCCAAATATTTTTGTTAAGCTATGCCTATGTGAAGATACTAGCTCAAGGGTTTTGTGGTAGAAGTAGTCATCCCATCCATCTGGGAATCAGCGCCCCTCCCCCCCAAGTTTCTAACAAGATAAATTGCAACTTTTTAAATATACATTTTCATTTCATTCCATTTGTCAGCATTTCAATCTTTTAGTTCAAAGCACATTTATTTACTGATCTAGCTCACTCTACAGTTAGAGCCAATGTGAAAGGCATAAACAATTTCAGTCAAGTTGCCAGATCCTGGCATCTTTGCCCTTGGAACTGTTCTGTAGCATTTCTTCATTATTTGTAACTAAATAAAAAATAACACATTCTTCAAGGAATACTGAACTTTTGCAAGTCATTTTAGATGCAACTTTGCCTGAAATGAACCTTCTTTGATTCGTGTTCAATTACTGTGACCAGTACACAAGTCGATGGTAAGGTTCTGTTATCAATATAATTAAACTTTTTATTCAGTGACATACCACCACCTTCACTTGTATTGCTTGGAAAAACTAAATTGCAAATCACATGCAGAACTCGAGATTCTGTGATAAAAGCACCCACATCAAATAAACTTTGCACATTTTATTTCCATATTGAAAATGATTCATAGCCTTTAATTCAGATTTGTTTTTTTGAACATAATATAGAATTTTTTTCCTTTTAGATAAACTATATATATATATATATATATATATATATATATA
>QKMX01049445.1:0-11718 GCA_003401595.1 Venustaconcha ellipsiformis
GCCAGAGTCACCCCACTTAAGAACCAATCATAAAAAGGTTTGTTAAATGTGTTACAATATTCAGACAGCATTCCATTTTGCAATGTTAGGTTTGGTCCTTTTCTCTTTTTCCCAATGCTACAAATTTTGGCTACCATTTTGATACACAATTTTTACCCAGTGTCAGTGGCACTTATTAAAGAATTGTTTACCGTACGCTGAGTAAATATTTCACAAAAGAGTTATTCAGAATGAGTTAAAAAAACACCATGTGTTTGTGATATTGTTAAACCAGTATGTGATCGTGTGAAATTAATATTTCTGGTAATATTGCAAGAGTCTTTTCAGCAATTCATGGACTGTATACAGTAATTTCAATTTTGTTTTGCATTCGCTGAATTTAATTAATGCACCAAAACTCATTGTTTTTGCAGCAGTCCGCGTGTTGCAAAATGACAATAAGCTGTATAGTTGCAGAATGAGATATAAGCCTCGCTTTTAAATTTTTATAAATGAAGAAGGGGGATATGTGCTTATCCCGTCCATTTTCATGTACAAATACCAAATGTTGAACATGAACATACAAAGTTTACAACGTTGTAAAATAAAACTATATTTCATTTATAATAATATCATTTTGACATGTATGTACATATATGTTTTGGACTAAAGAAAATAGATAACCATGATGTTCACAAAACCACCTTTTCTATTTTGTCATCATTTCTCCAGAAATCGTTTTCAAAGAAAGTGGGCACATTTCTAAATGGGACCCCAGTACTGTGTTAATGAAGACAATTAATCGTTATTATCCGCACACCATCGAATCTGTTCCTTTGTAATATTACATTTGTGAATTAAATTAGTACAGCATTTTTTCATAAAGACGTTTTCAGTAGGAGGAAATCCATAAGAATCACGATATTTCATTCTGTGGTCGATGGGAAAATATGTGACTACTGAGTGAGTTCCTGGTCAACGACTGTCGTTAGTGTTGATAATAGAAGCTTGGACAGCTTTCTCAGGTTGTTTATCGTTTGCACACACACTGGATTGTAAAGTAAGGTGTTTATTCTGTTCGCAGATAATGATAAGTCATCAGTTCATACTTGACTCTTGTAGAAAATATGCCCTGTCAGTTGATGAGCAAGAAGTCTTAATACGGTAAGACAAGAGTGTTACGATGATTTTTGTTTTCAAAGAAGGCCATGGACGTAAGGAATGACCAGTCATGTTTTCTTTCGTTATGTTGTTTTTTACTAGGATGGTCGTTTGATAGCAATAGCATTGAATGTTGTATGGCTATGCTTGCAATTCTGTCAGCCAAATGACGAGCAGAATAGGAGACTAAATGTTGTCATTGTTCTCGCCATCTCCTGACTATATTTTTGTCTCATTCTTCACTAGTTATCTGTAATTGGATGTAAGCATCATCATCGCCTATCTATATTGCTTCTACCTTTTATTGGTCTATGATAATTTCTCCAAAATTGTAAATTTCCATAATATCGTCAAAATCTGCATACTGTGATCGCCTGAGCTAGTGCAAGCTGAAGTTTCACAAGAAGTTGGACTGATCTTTTTTAGGTGGAATTGTCCTTCATCGCTTCCTTGGTCAAGGTTGAAATCAAATCCCCAAAGCATATCCTTCTCCATAATCATCTAAAGAAATGCGGTGGCTACTGGTTTTTCCTTATAAGATATTAAGTTCTGTTTAAATGGTCTGGTACACAACGACTGACCATTTCGATTGATTTCTATCTTGGACGCTTTAAAATATTGGGTCTCAAAAGAGTTTGCTTGAAAGCTCCATATAGGGCCACATTGCTGACCATGCCAATAGGTAAACTGTCGGTATTTAACCTTGGCAAATATGATCTTCTAACTTGGATTTAGAGAAGACTTCCACCGGCGGCATATAAGACAAACTTATTCGCTGTTTGCTTTGTAATCGTTAGCATTAGCCATAAAATTGAGCACGGTGCTGCTTTGATCCAGTTTTAGACGCACATCTATACCATTCTACACAAACTTGTTTTGCAACCACACGTTCAAGTGTAAAAGATCCATTATTTGGAAATTGCGTCGTTGTTTCATTTTAATTTGGCGGTCGTTATAACTAACATTTTTAGCATAGTGATCTGCAGTCACCTCTATATCGCTTAATTTGTTTATCGCGTCAGGTGTTCACATCAGGTATTCAGCTCCGTATGTCAAGAGATTTTCCTGGTTAGCGCTATAAGGGTTTTTGTGTCCATGCTGATTCTTACCAGTTTTTTGTTGAACAACAAATGCATATCAATGCCTCTATTGCTGTTATCCATTTAGAGAACTTTGATTTTCAGGTACAAGAAACGTTTATTCAGATCGATGTGATCTCCAGTTTGTCCTCTGTTCTTAGACTTGATAAGTGGTCCTATACGACATGGTATAAGATTCTATCATCTAGTAATTAAAGTGTCCAATCTTTAGCAACTCATTTTCTTTTCCTACACTTTTTTTCTGGGCTGCTTGTCTCTATGGTCAGAAGAGGTTTTGTCTTTTTCTGACTTATCCTTTGTGAAGCGTACAGAAGTAATTAATGTTTTTGCTAGTAACGTGAAGCAAATTTGTAAATCTGAGATTATAAAGGTAGTTTCCTGTTTAATCAATAGATCCCTGTTTTCTTTCATTACGGCTTGTTTTGAATTTGGTGGTCAATGCATAAGTTTTAGAGATATTCTTTCTCATCCGTCCAATCCGATTCGTTTAAAACATGCAATCCTTGAGTAACCATATGTTTCTAGATAGGTACTACAACTGCAGTACAAAAAGCAACTTTTTCTATCAAACTGTTTCCTCGTTGTTGATGTGCTATTCGGTACAGATAATACATCTGATGAAATTCACCCAAGAATTTTTTCATAAATTGTAGTTTCGCAGTGACATTTTTATATCTAGAACACAATGTTTTTTCCACAAATCTCATTTAATACTAATTTTGACACCATCAGAGTACGCCTTGCTGACGGGAAGTTAGCGAGGATGTACATGTTCTTGGTGAACGACATAAGTGTTTCGTCTTTCAGCGTTAGCAGCTATGGTATAATCAACTTTGGGAAGAATAGATCAGTAATGTAGCGGATGTGTTTCCCACATTCTTATACTCATCACCAGATTACACAAGCATCAATTTCAGTCTTTCATTATATTCGATAGGGAAGCAAACCTACTTGTATAATAGATCATTGCTGTGAATGTCTTTTAACGACGGCGATCTCTTCGTGTTTCCACTTAGAATAGAAAACTGGGAGAAAATGTGATAGCTTTTGCCGTTCTAAAAAAATTAAAATTTAGTAATTTTATCTATGTGCTTTGCCAAAATGATCATTGAAATAACTGATATCATTTGGACCAGATGTTGAGCATTGAAAGAAAATCCTGCAGAAATTGTCATGCAATAAATATTCAGTTAGCTATTTTATGGTCATAGCGCTTTGGATTCGTAAATGGGAGGGTCTTTTTTGTCCCATTGTGCTAAAATTTGTTGAATATTAGACGAGGTACGTGGTTTGATATCCAACTGTATTCTTGATTTTAGTTGGGTAAATTAATTCGATTTCCGGTTAGCTTCGTGATCCTATTGTATCGACAGAGGTGAGTTAGTTATCCAGTGTTAATGCGGGAACGATTGGTCTGTGGGTGAGCAGTTGTCTGAGATGCCAATGTGCGCCCTGAATGATCTATGGCATTGTGGACAGGGGATATCAGCAACACAGATCGTGGGGTTACTGGCTCAGGATTCCCTGTAGCGCTCCCGTTGCTCTGATGAGGCTATCCTGTTGTCCTCGCAATCACCGTTACCGATGGTGGAACGCCACACGCTCATGTCACATGTGATTTTTCAATAACATCTTATTTGTGTCCTTATATCCTTTTCTCTAGCATCCTTTTAGCATTTTCTTTGTTGAAGCTTGCCATAAAGAGTTTTTTGGAAGCCGGTGGTCTGGCATGCGAGCTACACGGCATGCTCATCGCAATTGTAACTGCATTAGGATGGTATAGATATGGGGCAGGCTTTCTTGGGTAAGGACCTCAGTATCCGGGTCTTGTCTTGCCCCATCATGTTAGGGAGCCTTCTGAGGTAAGTTGTGTGGAAGTTGCTCAACTTCTTCGTATGGCGCTGAAATACTATCCAGGGTTCGCCGGCGTTGAATAGTCTAGGAAGTACTATTGTTATGTACACCTTCAGCTTTGTCTGTAGATTAACGCATCTTCTGTTCGAGACATTGGCGTTTGGTCTGCCGAAGATTGCTCTATCCTTTGCAATCCTGGCATTAACTTTGTCATCGATTACGACATTCTAGGACAGAGAGTTACAAAGATATTTGAACCTGTTCACCGCGTTCAGGCTGTGGTCGTTAACTGTGATGTTTAGCTCAGAATACGTTTTTCCTGGGGCTGGCTGATACGTTGCTTCAGTCTTCTTTGTGTTGATGGTAAGGCCAAAGTTTGTGCATATCAGTTTAGAGCCAGCTTTGATGGTGTAGTCATCAGAAAATAGTAAGACTGGCAATATCTGTCCTGACCTTAGTTGTTGCTTGAAGACAACTGAGGTTGAATAGTTTACCAGTTGTTCGGTAGCTGATGCTGATTCCCACACGATCATCTCTGAAGGTTTCACTGAGCATGTCTGAGAACATGAGACTTAAAAGTATTGTACAATGGCGAGGCTACTGCTGTTTTTGTTACTCTCAGTATATTAGAAGGAAATACTGATCTACATTTGTTTTTCTCTTTGTTGCAAAGTCACACTTCCAACGACTGATCCGATGACACAATATACAATAATAATTGTCAGTAAAAGACGGTTTAATTTTTTCAAACACGTTCACTACATCATATGTACAGGGATTGTTTTTGTTGTTTCGGATTCGAAGCAGGGAGGATATCCTTTTCAACAAAATTTCATTTCTTTGAGTAGATTTTTTTCCTACTTCGTCGAGAATTTTTTTTTTATCGTAGGGTTGTCTTTTTTCTTGGTCAACCGTTGAAACTCGTGCAAGTTACTGTTTTATAACACCTCTTTTTATATCTTCCAATTTATTGACAGGACGATCGTCTATTATTCTTTGTTACCGCTGGTTATTGACGTTCCTATCAATCGATCAAACACAATCTCCAAAATACTTCCGATGCTACGATGGAACGGTTGATTTTAAACTCTGAGTAGACGTAGTAATACGTCGATGTATTTGAGAGTATCGACATATGTTAACGTGTTTAATATTTCCACATACATTTTTCCAACGTACTCTTTGAACACTTCTTCAAAGTATTCGTCTTTCGTTTTTCTCTTTTCTCTGCCATCCCCGTAGCCTTTTAGAGCTTCAACGTTTTGTTTTTCTCTCAAAGGTCGTCTCATCTGGACCTGTCAGGTTAAACAGGTGAAGACGTGCCTAAATGGTACATACCGTGTCATTGTTTCTTTTCTTGCCAACACTATTCGATCCATTAACATTTGTAATTCTTACTGTAAGTGTTAAATTTTGGTGAGATTACAATTAGTAGGTAGAGGTGGTATTCGTTGCCTGTACCGACTTGTGAGTTCCATCCATCGTTTGTAAGGGAATAAAGTTTATTTTCGTCTATCCAAAAATTCTATGAATCCAACTTCAATGGTTTTCCAGAATGATGCTTTTTTTATCTTCATCATCTTGTAACTACTCAATATGATGATCAGAAATCAATCCTAGCAAAGGAGCACGCTATTTTATTTACAAGGTTCCTATCAGCATGGTGAGAAATCCTCCTTTGCATAACGAGCATTTGTTTTTTGTTTGACTGATTGGATCTTGGTCAAAGTTAGTGTTCTTTTCAAACAAAATTCACATACGGTATCCTTAATTTTTGAATGCTTTTTAAATGATTTTGTTTTCGCATCGGGACATTGGAGTTGATACATTCTGACAAGACGTTCCATTGTTTAGCTGAATAATGAAGAAGAACCTTTTTTGGAGTGCGATCCCTTGGGTAATGTCGATGATGGGGTAAACTTTGAAGTCACTTATATCCAATAGTTCTTTTTCATAATGTAATTCGTCTCCTCTTATAATCTGGACATTGTCTCATCTTAACTTTAGGTACTATTGGTGTTTGCAACGGACTAAATCATGTCAATTCTTGATTGGATAAATTATGTAAGTCCTTGGACACTTCTTTTTTCATTCGTACGTTTCTGTTAGGAGTTAACACTCTTATGGCTGCTGCTTCAGTATCTAAAGCAGTAGAAGACGTCGACTACGCAGAAGTTTCGTTTGAGATGGGTTTCCATTTTTCAACAGATTTGGAAAGGCGGGTTTTAAATGAGGTTTGCCATGCATATTCATTAACTGATAAGCAAAAGAAATGGAAGGAGAGATATTCACTATTCGACGTTAACTTGAATTCATGTACGTCTAAGCGGCAGTACCTTTCCTGTTTGAATCCGATGTTTTCCATTTGGTTTTCTTATTGTTCTTCTCAGAGTGTGAACTTGCTGTATCTCTCTTCTTTTGGTCTGTCTCTTTGGATTAGGCATAAGTATCCCATTTAGAAAGCAAATGTTCCCAAGGTGTTTATAAAGGATATGGTTTCTCATTGACTTTCTTTCAGCGACGTGTAAGCCGTTTCCAACTCGTTTTAACACCACATAATATATCGTGGAGGACGATCGAACACTTTGTTTTGTGTTCAGTCACATGAATGACAAATTCGGGTTTGCCTGAACCACTAGGTCCAGCAATCAACATGTTATAGATAAGAAACAGTCATTCTGTTTCAGATCGGAGGATGCAGCCACATGTTTGAAGTTGTAATTGCATAAACGACACAAGAAATTTTATACATTTTATATATTTGGTATAACACTAACAGCATATTTATGGTAGAATGATGGTAACCGAAAAGGTCTTGAATTCGACACTTAAAACATGAGATAGCTGACATATTTCAAAGACATATTTTGTGACTGATAAAAAAAGAAAACAAGAACTTGTTTGCTCTTAAATTTGCCTGCTAGTAAATAAATTCCGAGATAGGTAGTCACTAAGACACAATACCATACGTCATCCGAAATTGTAAGAAATTGTCTCGTCTTCTAGAATCAGTGCTTTATAAAGATTATGCTAATCCACAAAGTCTTGAACTCTGTCATTGACTTCTTCCCGTGGAATTTGTTGTAACACTGATGACTGAAGTCGTGACACTTTAGATCTGATAATGTCATTGCAGGTTATCAATCTCTGACCATTTAACTATTTTAAAAGTAATCGATCTTCTTGTAGCATCCAATCATTAAAATATACATGCATTTTCATATGCAATTTTTCTTTGCGTTTCACTTCATTCCATGCATTTAATTGGCTCACGCAGCTCTAGATGTAGATTCTGAGTGGGCTTTCTAAACTAGTCAATCACAGGAACGTTTCTTCTGAGGAAATGGTCATACCTTTTGTCAAATGGAATTCTTTGGTATATCGTACCAAAGAATGCCAGTCACTAACTTTCATGCCACATGTGTTGAAGAATTCTCTTCTTGATGCAATAATTCTTTTAGAAGTCTTTTTGTAATCTTGTAAGTCTTAGTTCTCTTGAGTTATTTGTAACACTCAAACTTTGTAGATACTATCGTAGTTCCTATCGTCGAAACTCTTCTTCGTTGTTGGTAGTTTAAAAAATGTCTGACCGTTTGAAAACTTTCACAATAACCAAACGCTCTTACAGCATTCAGGTATCAATGGTAGAAATGTCCATGCCATAGAGAATGCAGTTATTGTTTCCGGTACACTTGAATCTGTACAAAATAATGGTAAACACGCTACATAGCTCCAATGGCAGAATTTTGAAAGGGCACCGATCGCTAATCAAGTTGCAATGCGGGTTGTTGAAAGCATTAAATACTCCGCTGCCGATCTGTTGAAAAATCTGGAATCGCAGGCGGTTAAATTGATTCAAAAATTACGGCAACGATTAGTGGCTCGACAAACTAAGATTAAATGGAAGGCGGTTACACTTCCATCAATGGCACTAATGCCAGTTATGATTGATAAATTTATCAATGAAGCAGCTCAATAAGGTTTCGTCTAGGCCAATACAGATTCAATGATTACAAATCTGGTAACAGGGAGCAGATTACGGTTATCCTGCAAAAGATATATGACGAAGCTTTACTGTATAAACAATGATTCAGTTCAGAGATGTATCCTATCTATCGTGGCGTATTGTCTGACATGTGTTACGAAATAGAAGCGTTCAAGATTACCAACATTATGCACACGAGGCTATGGTGCCAAATGAGTTGGGGTTAATAGAACTTCACCTTTAGGACACATCTCGGTAATCTCATTCAGCCATTCTAAATACTAAAGAAAATATGTTTCCTAACAACAATATTAAACTTGGCTTTACACCGCGGTTAATCATCACGGCGAGTTTCCCTGCATCATTCCACTCTCACACATGTTTGGATTATGATGCAACGTTCGTAAGGTTATATTCTTGGCTCAAAACATACTTACATTAACTCGTTAAAACCACGCGAATGATGAAATTTGGCATAGTGCTGATGTCGCCGACAGCAAAGATGTGTTGTCCAAACTTACACTTTGTATTCCACCAATGAGTCCATCAGTTGCCATAAACGAATGTTTGACGTCAATCATACTTCTGGCGGAACATCTGCGATTTCATGCCTTGCGATGTTTATAGACTTGACCCCCTTTGCACCATTAAAAGGGGAGTTATCAAGGCAAATAAGTAACAAACAATGTGCTAGCTCAACAATGCACGTGTTAGGGACATTTAAAATAAAAAATATGAAAATCCAACGAGTAAGTTCTATGTTTTCAAAACTGGCCGTGACTGCAGTCTCGTGTGGTCACTAAGAACTCACCGAAGCAAAGCAATCAAGTCGCGAGTGTAAATCATGGAATGTTGACATTTATGGGTCGTGACGAAAACATTGACACAGGCTTGCTGGTTACCCAGGAAGACTTTACGAAATTATACCCGATTTACCTAATCTCGATCATCTACTTCAAAACACAGGTAGGCGCGGACGCAAATTATAGATGCATGGAACTGGTACTATCCAACAAAACTCTAATATTGCAATGCTGAAATGGCCGAATAAAGGCGATTGATGCGCTCATGTAAATTTGTTGTTGTTGGAAGTTAACATTTTACAATTTAAATAAAATGTTGCCTCCGCGTAAATTATGTCGTGTTTGGCCGTTGTCAGCTGAAAAAGATCTCTTCCCCGACTAGAAAACAAACCGGAGTTCATTTGAACATTCCCGGGACAAGTTATCTGGGAACACCCCACTAATGTTGACAACGGCGCAGGCGCAACACTTTGAATCAGCCAAACATTTAAATTGTGGAATAACTCTTAAGTTATCAACGCCACGATGAATCACGACAGTAGAGAGTTTCCATTCATCACCTCCAATCCAGCGTTGATGGTGGCTGAGGCTTCCGCGGTTGCAAAAGCAGCTGAGTTTGAGGCCGTCGGAACAAGACCCTGGATGGCTCTGAAAATGGCAGTGAGAGATCGCTGAGTCTCTTATTGACGCATAATGAAATGAAAAGAGCTAATGGTTTCCAGGGTGGATCAGTCTTCTCTTATGGCCACCCTGTTAACCAAGTTTTATTTACTCGTGATAACTGAGCCAGTCAAACATTTTCGATGTGTATTTATTTGGGATGAATTTCTTCGACGATCCCCTGCACATGGGAAACTGGAATTGTGAACCTGGAATCAACAACAGGATCTGGAACGCATTGGATAGCATACGCAATAATTCCTCGACAACTTCTTTTAGTCCCATCTGAAGTACGGATACGTTTCGAAATTGTATTAATAGTTTTTGTAATTTTAATCGTATGTTCGTTATTTTTTACTCTCCTCTAAAATTCTTGACAGTTTATGAATTTCTATATTAGTTGTAGTCATGTCAATTTTAGCGTTATTATGAGATCGATACCACTATTAAAGCTATTTATAACATCAGTACAATAAATGCAAATTTACAGACACCCCCAAAAAGATCTGAGTTAAAGGTAATGCTTTACTTGTAAACGTTGGATATATGCATATATCTACTATGTAACCAGTCACTACTCACAGGGTGCTGATGATATAATGTGGTGTTTTAAATAGTAAATGACTAGGTGTTGGTCAGAACACACGTCATTGTGGATATTAACAGTGGTCACTACGCACAGTGTGGTATGGTATGTTGTTTGAAGCTGGAGAACAGATAACTATGTATTGGCCATAACAATGCTATGTTAAATTTCCGTTAGAGGCCCTACATTCAAGATTAACGTAAACTCTTTAATGTTAAATTCCTGTACAGCTATATATCGCCTCCTCCTAAAGAAAGCCTACGGCGTGATATTAATTATTGTACAGCTGTGAAGTATTAAAGTCAACAACATCTAACAATGTATATTGACTTTATATCCTCTATACAATTTGACCCTGTTTAACATGGAGTTCCATTAGGGTTCATTTCTCCGTTTCATATTACGAACATATTTGCACCGTTTCCTACTTCCCTAACTAAAATAACTTGTAAAGACAGTGTCGTTCTTGAAAACGTTTTGTATTCCCATCTTTCAGTAGACTCAATGGTGCCTGTCACTTCTCATCTGTTCTTTCTTTAAGATTTTCTATTGGCATTTTCACAACGGAAGTTACATAAATGTTAACTGTTAATATAAATAATTCAGTTGAAGATTTCTTTGTGCTTTCATATTTTTTTCAGGAGGGATTTCGGTTCGCAATCCAAAAGTTGAGGTGTGGTAGATCAAACTACCAGAATATATGACAATAGAAGTCAGATATGGGAAGATAAAATGAGAACTACTGATGGATTTCGAGGTCACTTTGAGGTATTGATGCTGACGTGACCTCTTCTACTCGTCCTTTAAGTAATAGTTTTCGGAATAGTATCAAATGAAGGTCATAAACTTCTTTAATAGCTTACCTCCTGTGAAATGAACGTTATACATCTTTTGCATATATTCCTCACTTTATTGAAGACTTTACTTATTTGTAATATGTAATACGGAAATGTAATATAAAAATGTAATACTTTACGAACGTTTCTTCATTTAAAAACCTAGAAAGGAGATAAGAAAGAAATAATTATTTATGCAACACACGTTGTAAATTTATGTATCGAGTTCTTAGCTATGTCGCAAATTACTATTTGGGTCAGTAGCATTAATTTTGCTGGTGTTAAATTAAATGATGGTAGATGACTTGCTTTAAAGCGGATATGGTGGTAGTGTTATAAATATTATCGGAGCTTAACCTATTGATGGACTTTTCTCGCGCTACGTGTGGACAGCTTAGCGGGCGAAATGTGTAGATTTCTTTAATAAACATGGCAAGATGTGTGGCTAATGATGATCTGTGAAAGTCGTGTAGTATATTTTCTGCTGCGGATTTTGCACAAAACCTTTCTTTTAGCATTTTTGGAAACATTTTTTTTTTTTATGAATTGAAAAGGACTTGGAAAGAATAACGCAGAAATAGAAACAGACATACAAAGTTCGAGACCGATCCGGTGGCCTAGTGGTTAGAGTGTCCGCCTCGGAAGCGGGAGGTCGCATGTTCAAACCCGGGCCGAGTCATACAAAAGACTTTAAAATAATTAGTACTAACAGTCGCCTAGCTTGGCACTCAGCATTAAGAGGTTAGTGTTAGGA
>QKMX01049446.1:0-10884 GCA_003401595.1 Venustaconcha ellipsiformis
ATAGAGTCGTAACACTATACTATTTTGACTGATACATTGGTCACGGTATGCTTATAGTAACCATAGAAACAGAAGCTTCAATTCGAAGCCAAAATAAAATTTTATGTCAGAGGACAGAACTATATCAGTAATGATGGATCATATATATGACCTTAGATGCCTTGTAAAGTGAATACAGTGTTGTGAATTATGTCTTAATTAATCCTTAATGTACTATCACAAGTCCAAAAATATAAAATTAATTTTAATGGCCTTTGAATGTTCTGATATATCATGATTAGGCAATCCAGAATGTCTTTGAGTGAGTTCACAAAAGTCCATATTACCATAATAATCTCAAAGTCAATCAGCATTTTATTAATTACAACGAATATGTTAAATAAATTATTCCTCTTTAATTAAATTTGATGTCAACAACAAAGCTGGAAACTGATTAATGGATCTCCATGGACGGATTTAGTACAATCATAATTATTTGTTTAGAAATTCCTATTTATATACACATTTATCTTGACCTAGATGTACATCATTCCATCGGAAAATTCGAGTCCAATTGTAAATAAGGAGACTTAGAACTTACAGCTTACATTCATTGACAAAACGTTACCTATGTACACGTACTGTGTACATCATCTAAAATACAACTTAAAACTATGGACTAGTGTTAATCATACAATCAGTTATTTGGGAATGTGCGTGCGCGTGTGTGAATTTGCATTGTTAGATGTGGGTTTTATACAAAATGCTATTGGGTAACTAATTATACATCTTATCAAAGTAGTATACATGTTTGTTGGTTTGGGGTTGTGGATTTGACGACATTTTATCACATACCCACGCTGGCGGAGCTGAGAATCGAATTCGCACGAATAGAGATGAGATATGAGTGATCTGTAAAGACAAGCACCTTAGTCTACTCAGCCAATAAGGGTCCTTTAAGACACTCAGTACCCGCACTGTTTGTTTCCTGACATTTGAAAAATTGACATATGAATCGATTTGCTAACAAGCTGGTTATTTGATTGGCTGGTTTTGAGAATTGGAGTATATAGACAAGCGTGATTAAAATAAAATAATCTTTGGTGAAGTAAAAGTGGAAAATCGACAGATAGGAGGAAATTTAATCAAGGGGTATAACTCCTGTATATGATGACATATATATCCGAAACTCATTTGAATATCACCAACACAATCTTGCTGACCAAATTCTATATAACTTCAAACAAGTTGTCCAAATTGTTATTTACCATAACTAGAATAATTACCATGAGGAGTAAAGAAAACTTATTATTTTATCAATAAATACACACAAACGTATACTAGTTCCATTTTCCACTATTTTCTTTTCTCTTTTATTGTGATAGTTATCAAACATTTCCAATATGCAAAGAAAGCTCACCAAAGGCACGGCTATTGAAAAAGTTAAGGTCAAGTTACCATGTAAAAACATCCCCGTACAAAATATCAACTATCCAATTGCTTGATTGGTAGTATTTATTTCGAGTCATCCAATACAAGTGTTGCAATCAATTGTATTTTCGATCTGCACAGGATTCCAGTCACACCTGCAACAATTACACATTGACGAGTTTAATACCTGATAAAGCAGCGTTACTATCTTCGGTCACAATCCATGAAATTGTGTGTCTCTTTATCATTCTGAACTTATTATACATTCTTAGCTATCGATTAAGATACATGGATAACAACGGTTTTTTTAAACTCATTGGTTATCAATTTTCCCTTACCATATCACAAAGAATAATGGACAATGACGTACAAATCACATACCGGTTTCTGTGTCAGATTAATCGATTACGAGTGACATAATGCAATATTACATGTTTAAAATATTTATCTAGTTATAGTGTTACTTTCACTATATTCTTTTTCGTGTGAAGTATGTTGATGGGCTGGAAGGGTGGGTGGTTGGTAGACTGTTTGTATGTAGGTTGGTAATGACATTTTCAACACGCTTTTAGTCATTCCATGAACAGACATTTAATAGCCTTCCCCAATGACACATCGAATCAGCTGACCTGAGCCTGCATGAGCAGGTATCAACCAGTTGAGCTATAGCTTCTATCTGAGGCAAGTAATTTATTTTACATGACGAAAATAACGTCATCAATACAACTGGGTCTAAGAGAATGATCATAAAAGTACGATGTTAGAATCAAGACCAAAGACTTCAACACAACCTTGACTTTCATTGCGATGACAAAATCATACCAAGGACTTCACCTCGACCTTGACTTTCAATACGATGACTGATTCATACTAGGGACTTCACCTCGACCTTGACTTTCAATACCAATACCGTGACTGATTCATACCAGGGACTTTACCACGACCTTGAATTTCAGTACGAAGACTGAATCATACCAAGGGCTTCAAAATAACCTTGACTTTCAGTACAATGACAGAATTATACCAAAGAATTCAACGCAACCTTGACTTTCAGTACGATGACAATCATATCAAAGACTTCAACACAACTTTAACTTTCAGGACGGTGACAGAATCATACCAAGGACTTAACCACGACCTTGACTCATACTGACCTAATTTAGCTGCCACTTAGTAAAATGTAATGGGACGTTGAACTAGAGCCATTTGAAACCATTTATTTTTGTAATGACTGGCTGCTACGCTTAAGGCGATAGACCCCGGATTGTATAATCAGAGTGCAATTGATACCATCGCAAGACAACAGTTTCTCTTTTACCTGGCGAGAACCTGGAGCAATGAAATCTTCTAATACGTTAAATTTTGCATACTATTAAAGTGTATTGATGCAGAGAATTTAAATGTGACTCAGATCTAAATATTTATTTCCAAGCGGAAACAAAAGGCACAACAATTAAAGTACGATAACCCGACATATTTGTTTTGTTCGATACAAACTTAAAATTGCTTTTGAAAATTGTTACCGGTAATGTATAATACATGTTAGAAATAAACCATTTTTTTAATCTTTAAAGCAAGTTTGTAATAATGACTTTTGTCGTGACTTTCTGAGAATACATATCAGTGCTTGATAATAAAAAATGTTTGTGAAATAAACACAACAATTATCAAGTCTTTGTATTACTCCTTTCCATTCAATCAACTGACACAAATGTTTGAATTGCTTCTGCTAGTATCAGTCATTTAGCTTTAAGAACACATTTGGAATAGTGCTATGGAAGAAGCGGAACCAACAACAGCTTTTTATTACAGGCGTGATGCACCACAAGGTATTAGATTAGCAAGTTTTTCTACATTAAAAATCCTTAAAGTAATCATAATATTAATCATTTGCTAACAGTATTTCGGTCTTCTTAAGATATCGGTTATGGCTTATACTAAAAAGAGTATTAAATAGTAGCACAATAGAAAATTTAATAATGTCATTTCTGTATGTCATTTAATTGGAAGTGGCCCTTGAGCCATTGTGCATTTATTTCATGATGTGGAAATGAACTGCTTTCTTTTCTCTCTTGTCTATTTGAGACCAAAGGATCATTAAAAGTCTTCATTAACAACAATTCGGAATGAGAATTCGTCAGTCATGTATTTATTAATTATTTTGTGTAACTTTTACGAAATTAACCAATGTGTGATAAAATAATACTGAGGAGAAAAAACAAACAAGAAACGTAGACTTGAACAAAACCATAATTATTAAAACCTGTCCATATTTAGTTCCAGCAAAATCCAGCCCAGTGCAAAAATTTGATCTAAAGAAGTAAACTGACTGCAAGAATCAGAAAGAGTTGTATTTTTGCAGTTCTCAAAGGTTCCAAGCAGAAGGAATAGACAGTAAAACGGGGTCAAAAATCTTATGCATAATCTTTTGTTTATGTTAAAAATTTTATAGTTGTATACCTGTTGTATTAACAAATACTTTACACACGAAAAGGGGCGAAATAACCAATTATTAAACCCACGTCATGCCACCTGATTGCGGTGGTGTTTGTCCAGTTCATTTCAAGAAATGGACAATTTTGAGCTAGCATTGTTAAATAATGAACAGCCACTTTACTCCTTTCATGAAACGTACCTGTTGGGTCCAGTATCTATCCAACATGCCAGTATGTCATCAAAAATTCTTAAACCACGTATATATTCACACAAATCCAAAAAGCACAGGTGAAGAAGGAGACTATAAATAGATATTCGTGGCAGGAATGAAGCTTACCGCTCATGTCTGACGGACATGCAGAAGAAGCAAAAAATGAAAAAGTTTGCTGATGCTAAGTACACACAAGAACACTTGCTATTGCTAGGTACAAACAAGAACATTTGCTAATGCTAGGTACACACAATAACATTTGCTATTGCTAGGTACACACAAGAACACTTGCTATTGCTAGGTGCACACAAGAACACTTGCTATTGCTAGGTATACACAAGAACACTTGCTATTGCTAGGTACACACAATAACACTTGCTAATGCTAGGTAACCACAAGAACAATTGCTAATTCTAGGTAACCACAAGAACAATTGCTAATGCTAGGTACACACAAGAACAACTGCTAATGCTAGGTACACACAAGAACAATTGCTAATGCTAGGTACACACACTCGAGATGCAACTTTTATTTCGATTCCAGAGCTGAATTAGAAAATAACACTCCTCTAGCACATAGAAGGTCATCTACTTGATTATACTGTATTTTAGTGTTATCGGTTTGTTCTGAATCAGATCACGACACAGTTTGCATAAGTTATACAAAAGTTACTGAAGTCGTGTTTTAAAATAATGAGTGATAAATTTACATGCAAATATTTAAACGTGTATGGTGCCTGGACTGGTTTACGTCTATTAACCTTAATGCAATCCGTCTTATCTCCAAAGTACCTGTAGAGTTTTGATCAACATGTACAAACAGCACATTTTTGGTGTATATCTATGCTACGTTTCTTTAATATGTTTCAGCGCTCTACAGTAAATTACGAAGAAAGAAAAAACTGTAAACTCGAAAGAAATTGGTAAATGGTTCATTTGTTGCAATTAAGTTGTAGCTTTCGGCTGTCAAACATTTCTGTTGCTTGGCAATAAGCTATAACAACATATCCTTTGAAGGTATTATGTTTCATTTTGTATCCTGTAGCAAATCTCTCACCATGTTACTTCAATGGATTATTTAATGCATAGCTTCAAGCTAAAAATTAAACTTTGAGGTTTTAAAAGAAAGAATTTTAAATAATTTATAAAACCCAAACTTGATCAAACGAAAACTGAGTAGATCATTCTGAAAAAAACTTACAGCTACCTTTCAAGGATAAGGTAAATAGTCCTCAGTTAAAATAGTTCATCATCCATGTTCAGTGACTACTTATTTTCCTTATCATTAAATTATACATGTGTGCAGCTATCATAAACTACTTGAAAACGAGACAAATGCAGCAAATCTAAGATATATAGCAATCATAAAATATGACTTACAAAACGTTTTAAAAATTAATTTAAAATTCACGCTCAGTTATCCATTTACTATTGATCATTTACTTTTTTGGGGACATTATACAGATCTCTGGAGTCAATACCTAGGATTAAGAAAATTCGTAAACTGAAGTTAATTCATGGTTTCTGAAATTTAGATTCATTGCAATTTAAAGGTGAAGTCAACGAATCAGAGAATTGTGTAGACATGACTTTGAAAAACACGATTTCCTTAATTTACATCCAAATTCGTTTTTTTAGATTACTTATACAAAATAAACGTTTTGAGTCAGCCGATAGATAAATATAAGGTTCACTTAAGATTTAAAAAGTGAAACAAATTCTACATCAATTAAAGGATTTTATGCTGATAAAAAGCAATGCAAGCATTTTCTTTTAAGTTTTAAGTTGTTTGACATGGAGATTATAGTCCATATAGGATATACACATTTGCAGTGAATCCTTTCAAGATTTCAGTATGTTTGGCACACGGAAAGCCATTACTTGGTCGTAATGCATTTATAAAGTTCACTTCGGCTTTAAAAACTGAAACAAATGCTACATCACTTAAAGGTTTTTACACTGATAAAAAGCAATGCAAGTATTTCTTTTACGTTTTAAGTTGTTTGACCATGAGATTGCAATCCATATAAGATATACACATTTGCATGAATCATTTCAAGCCTTTATTTGGTCGTAATGCATTTATGAAGTTTACTTCGACTTTAAAAACTGAAACAAATGCTACATTACTTAAAGGTATTTACACTGATAAAAAGCACTGCAAGTATTTTCTTTTAAGTTTTAAGTTGTTTGACCGTGAGATTACAATCCATATAGGATATACACATTTGCAGTGAATCCTTTTAAGAGTTTAGTATGTTTGGCACATAGAAAGCCATTAATTGGTCGTACTGCATTCCAATATTTAACTTGAATCGCGCAAAATATATGTTTTATCTGGATACTTTGCTTATCATGTAAATAAGGATTTTAAAGTACCCGGATAAACGATTGTCAGATTTTACTCAGTAAATAAAACACGCAACTATTCAATGTCATCGAAAACATTATATTTGTATGTAATATGCGTTTTGTGAAGTGTACCGATAACATAAATAAACAAGAAAAACGTCATTTCTGCTTGTGACAATTATCTCTTATTGCTTGCAGGTTAGATCAATAGGTCATTGTTAAGGCAAGTATGTGCAATATATCTGCAGGGGAAACCTTGCTAACTGATTCAAGCATCGCTATCTCTTGACTACTTTGATGCGAAGCTGTGTAAGAAACATACCTTTTTCTCCACGATATAAGGAAGAGGTTTTCAAAGAAATATGCATTTTCTGCTGTTGAATCTGTTTTGAATTTTACGAAACCCCACCGCCACCCACCACCCTAAAAAGACTACATAAAATATGTGATACAAGAGATTACAACTCGGAAAAAGACGAAATTCTTTTCATGAGCTGAAGTGTGCGTATGCTTTGTTCGATTATGGTTCAGACTTGATGTGATGTTCAGTAGAAGATGTTGAAGTCTCTTCGCTTTTACTTTCATCAACGCCTGTATAATAGAATATATTACAAACTTGAATTATACGAATGAAATCAACATTTACTGTAGATATTGCAATTAAGGGTATACATTATATAAATTATACATGACTGAAATATTTTCTATTCAATTTCAGACCAACTGCAAAGCGAAGGGTCAAAATATGTGCACCTCTTCCCTACTGTTCAATCAGATTGAATAAACGGTTTCCTTTAAAAGGCAAAGGTGTAATCAGTTTACTCTGATCAATTACGTTAATGAAAAACGCCTAGCACATATCTCTGGTGCTTCTTTGAGACTGCCATAACGTGGGACGAATAATACGAGCAACGAATAAGTTGTCTTGTAAATTGGACTACCTATGTGACAATACTGTTTGTGTGACAATAGCCCCACACATATAGGACAGAATTCAAGCGTATTATTTGCGGAGAAAATTCAATACTAATCAGAAACCAATATAATCTATCAAATTTGCACCGTGTCATGTAGACATTAATAGGTCTTTAGATGGATCAACCAACAAAAAGCTTTCTACTAATTCACGAAAGAAACTTTATACTGGAATTTGCAAGCATAAAATAAACAGCAATATTGCACTTCTAAAAATGCTAACTTGCTGCTTTCTTTTATTTTTATGTCTTTGTGTTTATGTTTCCCTTCCTGTTATCTGCAAAATGGACGAATAAAAGTCTATTGTGCGATATAGTAGCTATGAAATTTTACAACATTTATTGTATCGTTTTAGGCATGCTCTGATACAAATATATGTTATAACTGAAATTACACAATCCAGTGTTATAACATATTATACGCATTTGATCTGGTGCTTTTGTAAGAATGTATTCTAATTTCTTTATCAGATGAATTGATACAATAGTAATCATTCTCCATTTTGCAGGCTGCGTCTGGTCCTATGAAACTACAATTCTGTTTGAAGATATTGATTGTTACATATTGATGTAGCCAGCTTAAAACATTAATTTAGATACATGCGTTATCCTGGTTTGTAAACGATACGAACAGTGTGTTGCATATGATGAAATGTGGACGGAGAAATATTTATGTTTTGTGAAGTGGCATTTGTGTACAGTAATAAATGTTTGGCAAATTATTAATAATGGCACGTAAAAGTTTATGGATATAAAAGATATATCTTGGTTGATTGGGCTTTTAACCTGTTGGACTCTGACACTAATCAAATATGAGTTTTTTTTCGACATAATACAATGTAATTAGAACTATTCGTGTTATTGGCAACGTCACGAAGTCATTAAAGCCAAAGGTATAATGTCTTAGCGATCCGAATGCAATTTAAATGATCTCTTTTTTCTGCGTTACTTTTTATTCTTAACAACATTTCCTTTCGCCAGGTGGTGAAGCTAATAATTGCCGCCATATTCAAATGAAGTCGTGCAATAATTCAAAGCTTGTGCTGACCAAGGATTTCATATTGCTGAAATTGTTCAACAAATTTCATACATTATCACTTAGGTGAACCAAGCACTGGAGTAAGAGCCTTCTGTTAATTATTCGACAATAATTTACCCTTAGATGTCGGAGTTTTATGGTACAAAGTACATTTATTTACATTTCTTGAACGAAATATTGCTTTGTATGCATGTATGCCCTATATGGTTTTCTATTAAATGGTTTCAAACTCACAAATTGAAGGCTACTTCCTGGCACATAGTAAGTGAATATCATCATTGATTAATACATGTGTGTTCAATAGTCACAAGCATCAGTGTTATATAAGTCCCATCTGACATTAACCATAGAAACAGTCATGTCATTTTTTTATATTATAATGGCTGTTTGTTGTCGCCCAGTTACGATCCCATTAGAAAACCTTAGTATCAATATCATTCTGAACAAAATGTCAGTGCATTCAATTTAAATGTTATTTAAAAAATGTATGCAGCTATAGTTAATAACATGCACGCATCATTGTTTAAATTTGTAGGTCAACACAGGTGATGTGATTGTTTATTCTTTAAGGTAGATGTCTGACATTTGCTGAATAGACCGTATATTCTGTAATCCAGGGAGAAAATAAGAATATAGGAAAAACAAATAGCACGCATTTGCCCAGATGTAAAAGTGACAAATTCCAGGACTGTACGTCACATCTTCTGGCTGAAAGTAGGGATGTTTCATTTTAGATACAAAGGGACTGGGTGATGACGGTGATATAATGAATGTGCTAAGGTACGTTTGTAAGGGAAGTTATTAACTGATGATGCAGAACACATTTAACCCAGCGAAATCTTTTCGATGTAAAGCTGCATAAGCACGTTTGTAAGGGAAGTCATGAACTGATGACGCAGAACACATTTAACCCAGCGAAATCTCTTCGGTGTAAAGCTGTATAAGGGGCTTTAGGAATGGGTATCACCATTGATACAAATCAACAATCAATATAGCGCAGAGTAAACATGACCAGGACTTTGCGAAAGTATTGGAGGACGAGTGAATAGAATAATCAGCAGTACATATTGCAAAATAATTTCATTTTCATCATCATCATCATCATCGTTATAACCACCATTATTATAATGATTATGTTGAAGTAAACAATCAGCAATTTCAAGGACCGACTATTTCATATTTGCGAGGCCTTTACATTTTTGGAAAAAGCTGTGACCTTCAAATGGCTTCAGAAAAAGTACTCTTGCTCAGATGTGCGAAAACCTAAATCTGTCATATTATCCTAGAATTTGTTTTGAATCTTGAAATTAAGAAGAAACTCAAAATCTTCGTCTGATCATTAAGTAGTCGATCTGTCACTCTCGGTACTTTGTCAAAATTGAGTGTATACGTGTTGATTTATATAGCTAATACTATATGGAAATGAAATAGAAACAGTATACATATAATGTCTTCGTTTCGACTTACCAGTATGGCTGGCGATTTAGAAAGGGTTGTATTAAGATTTATCGGTTTCGTTTGTTAGCTATCAGGCAATTTGAAATTTGTTGTCTTCACGGGTTAAGGGTTAAGGGTTAAGGGTTGAGGAAAGAGTTTAAAGAGATTCATTTTGATTCCTAAAATAAAGATGGCATCGAACAAAAAAAATCTCCGTGTTAAGTTGGCATACCGCCACGTGATTTCATTGCCAATTTCCGAACAAGTGTTGGCAAATTTATTTAATTCCCATTTCTAAAGGTCTATTGCAGATTACAACATAGTGTAAAGTCCATTGACATGACATATGCCTGCGTAGATAAGATCTTCCTGTTCCACGCATGTTTTGACTCTTCATCAGAGATATAATTAATATTAAAAACTACACGCTCCGATCGTCTGTATTTTTTTATGGGCCTGTTCCTATTGCGTAAGTCTGATACACCATTGTGTACAATGAAATGGATAAAAGTGCATCTGGCGGAGAACCGGTTGTAAACTTGTGACGTCATAGATATTTGCCTATAGCGTCCATAATCTTTCCTTGAAATAAAGTAGGACAAAGAAACGTAAGAAGAATAAAATGTTAAAGAAAGTCAGTTTGCTACAAAAAGGGGTACGCTGGTCCATCATTCAGTGACCATAACTCCACTAATGATGACGTGGAAAGGTGAATATTAAATTCAGCTGAAATTATATGAATGCAGAGGTTTTTGTATAAGTCTTTCTTTAAATTCTATTAATAATTCAATGAAGGATTGAATAGCAATAATTGTATATGGCCAGGAATCAAGAGACATGTCATCTATTAATGATTACTCAGCATGCTGGACATCAAATATCCAATATGTCAGCAAAGTAATGCTGCAGATCATTTCTGTTTTTATTTCAGTGTGAATTATGATTGTTATTGCTAGAAAAAGAAAGTGAACGAGTCTACCAATCCGTGGTGAACATAAAATAGAGTATATATGGGTTTGGCTGGCC
>QKMX01049506.1:0-11319 GCA_003401595.1 Venustaconcha ellipsiformis
AGACTGCAGATATCGTAGCGATGAATGAAAAATTGTTAAACCTACGTTAAAAATCCAAAACACACGCCCACACACATCCAAACGGACTTTCGTCCATGGCTTGTGGCGATGCATGCGATTCAAACGGACTATATTGCTTTAGCATTGGCAGCAATTTTAAATACTTAAACTGAAGAACTTGAATTGCTTTACATAACTAATGTTGGAAATACAACCATGGAGGGATCAAACATGCTCATTTAGTTTGTCGTATATTGTGCGTTCTTCAATGTTTGTTTATACTTAATGTATAGTTACACATTTATTTGTTATCAAGCTTGTATTATAAGCTTCTAATCTGAAGATATCGGATATGTTTCATAATGAGTGATATATGCGCATTTTGGAGAGATATCCTACCAGCTGATAGCACTGTTTGTTTAACACCTCATTTGTACTTTTATGGATGAATATCTTATAAAACATGATACGTTTTATATCACCGATATATAATGCATGTGTAATTATGATTGAAATCTGTGCTTATTAATGAGTTGATCTAACATTTTATTTACTGCGTGTGTTATAGGCAGTGATTCAGATTGTGAAAAGAGGTAAATTCAAACAAGGGTAAATAACAAAAACTGTCTTTGTGGTGCTTTGCTCTTTACTGGGATTAATTCACTCGCGTTCATATGGATTTTCTTTTATTTTTCACACATGGTCTCATACGAGTAAATAAGACATCTTCACAGACTTGGCCATTCATAGCTCCGTTGTAACATACATAACCCTTCTGGTCGATTTCAGAACACGTTTCCATATACGGCGCTTGAGACTAGTAACGCTAGGCAGTGTTTTGGACCAGGGTTAGCAAGCGCATAATTCTCTATGCAATGTTTCATTTCACCCTCATGCGGAACAATCTGGATCTTTTCTGTGGAGCAAAACAGCAATTCTGATATGTAAGAAGTATTGATTTTCCTATTTATAGCACACAAAAATACCCAAGAAAAACAACACAAACGTATTGCACAAAAATGTAGTACACAGCCTACGATCTGTCTCCCCAACTTATTTCAACTCAGTATCAAGTCATACATTGAATATATTCAGTCTAAGATTTCTAATTATCTTTTTTCTTAATGAACCAAATTTTAGTTTTCATACAATCATTAAGCTGTATTTCGTCACGAGGTCCCGTCATGCATAAAATTTCAATTAGCTGCATCTGCGACATATGATAGATTTATTCGCGTATAAGGTTTTAGAATCCTTCGATTTCCCTCTGCAAAAATAACTCAAAATCAAGCTTCAACGATCGGAAAGAGAAACAAAGGAAATGTCACTGACAAGGCAGAATGGCAACATACATACAATTATGTTTGGGTTTTTTTTATTCCATAAAAAGATAATTACCTTGGCCTATTTAATTGACACAGAGTGGGCTAAAGATTAAATCCCACATGACTTCCACATCCATCGATCGCTTACGTTTCACGGTTACTTGGAGATGACGATGTCATTGAAAAAGCATCTTACTGTTTTAAGCTGGGCACGTAAATTATTTAAAACGATTCTGATGGCAAAATTATGGTTAGAGCTCAATTTGTATTGTACATTATCTTATTAATTGTCCATTATGTATACATCCAAATCAACGACCAAAAACAGTACATTTGACAGCAGAGTAATGGGGTATATAAGCAATCATGTCAATAAGCCAAAGCTCGAAAATGGTTTTCCAAAGATTTCACAACAAACAATTGTGAAATATTAAGAAAGTCCACAATCGAAATACCTAGCTTTAAATATATCTCACATCCGGTTAATTATATTATGAGCTATGGAACCATCCTATGTGTGGTGAAATTTTATATACCATATTTCAAAGAATCAAGGTTGCTGATATGCTGAAAATAACTACCAGAAAATATTAACCTTTTTTATTAGGCAAAACCTATGTATGAGTAAATTGCGCCCAGTATTAGGCATCAACCGTAAAGTATCTTAATTTTATCGATGTCGTTGCACGTTTGCAAACGTGGAGATCTAACGGACCAGACTTTTAAATCGGACAGGAACATTCTTCTCAAAAACGAAGTTTGCAGCATGTCGTTTTGATTGTTTTAAATGTTTCCCCTGAATAGTTCGTTGGTATTATATCACATTGTTTTTCCTATATTGTTACAAAAGTATAAAAATATGGTCAAACATTAACATTTCGGTTTATTGGAATTGGATCAGTTCTCTGTATCCATAGGGGTTATGACATGGAAGCTTATGGTTAGAAAAACAGTAACTTCCCGAGAGCGTCTACATCCTATTTTGGACCAAGGCTTTCAATTCTCGTCGGCTGGATGTTGGTTAACTTGTTAAGGTTGCTGCACAACTTTGAGCCATAGTTGATTTTGCCGCTTTGGAGAAGTATTCTAGCAGCAAGATTACATTTAATTGAGGTCTTATTGAATAATATCAGGAATGAAGAAAATGAATATAGTCAAATTGTCAATTACTTTCAAATTACGTTCAGCAATGACTCAGAAGTTTTGGAATTCTGAGATTAAACAGATATCACAAATCGTTACCAAACATTTTTTTGAGTTTTTCTTAATTTAAAAGGCAACACATGAATCACAATTTTACAACAAAGTTAACTTTATAAAAGGATTCAGTTTTGTTCGTTTTTCTTTCTTTGGATCTCTGGAGTATATTTTGTTGTAGCTCCTCTTTTTTGGTTACTGTTGTTTTGTAGGGTAGGCCCCTTTAACAAAAACAGACTTCATTTGCATGGTGAGCATCGAATCCAAAACTTTTCCAGTCATGTATATTACTCGTGTACGCCCTTAAGCACACACCATTCTTGATAAGCGTGAACTGTGGCTATTTACACACATGACAGGTCGTCACAAATTCAAATGGGTTTTGTCTTGTTGGATGAGTTCGTTAGAAGGTACTTTGCAATTCTATAAGTCTTTAATGGTTTTATTTACCTCCTCCCCTTAGATGTTTACTCTGCGTTTATTATGAAGCTGCACTTTCTTTGTTAATGTCTTGGTCCTGCGCCTGCAGAAATGGGGATAGTTTCTTTATATGTCAATCTTCTCTACGTTCATCTTCGATGCGAGGGTCAAAGTAAAACCACATGGTCCTCTATATGGCTCCAGAAAAGTACACAATTTTAAATGGGCTCTGGCTTTTACATAAACGGTAACAACCACTTTGGCAAACTCCAACGGCCCAACAAATACAAATCATATGACGAAAAATAGTTATTTTAAATGCTTCGGATGCAGCAAGGAATCATGTATTTCTGGGAGTGATTAAATTAAATGCAACAAACTGAAGTACTGTTGATACCCTCTGAGTCCTTTCAAAGGTTATTACAAAATGTACAAACAAGGCAAGTAGTAAACACAGATAAAAACGTTTAATTTGCAAACGTTTAAATAACAATGTCTAATGGAAATTTGTTTAAGACTTTATGATATTTATCTGAAATTATAGGAAGCTCTTTTCGTCTCTGATTTTTCGCGTCCATCCGGTTAAAGGGTTAATCTTCCTGTGTTTGTATGAATGTGAGTTTCTAATGTTAAAAGATTAAATACCCACATTCCTTTGTATGTTGCATTGTAAATAAAGAGCTAAGAGCTACATTCTTCCGTTTGTACTTATAGAATGCTACATAGGTGTGTGTATTTGAGTGCTTATACACTTCATCCAAGACTCATGGGCGTTAAATAAGTAGCAGAAAAGAAATAAAATCCAACAAGAGTTTTATAAAATTCAACAAATAATAATAAAATGTATAAATGAACTTACATTAATGAGAGTTGATCTTAATACGTCTTCAATATTTATACAAGTTCCAGTGTATATAGTTCGCACAAAAGTTCCAGTAGTATTCTAAATAAGTTATAATATTGAATATGTTCACGTACCTGTGGTCTCTTGTGTGCTAATGTGTATGTGACTTCTAGTGTGGCGATGTGCTAACAGCCTTTTCATGTATCACAATAATCTAATCCAAAACTGTTCTTGTTTAAAATCACGCATATCCCAAGTAAGGTAACCAACATATAAAATGCTAGGATACAAAAGTAGAACCAGGAAGAAGGTCAAAGTTGATTTCTATTAAAATCTAAATTGTCAACAAGATACAAAAGGATGCTCAGCTTTTAATAAGAAAAATTTTTGTATACTAATATGAGGGACGCTTTCCATCAAGTCCTCTATTTTTTTACAATGCCAAATTCGATTTGAATCTTTTTAATTGTCTTTTCACCTTTTTATCGCCTTTTAAAATTGCTAATATCTAACGTTTCCAAAGTGATTTAATTATTGTTAAAATATGTTACAGTAATCGAGTTTGTGCGGAAAACTAACAAATGTTGGCCTACGTTAACCACTACCGGACTTTATCCGACCCAAATATCTGCTCCAGCCTCTGGGGTAATGGGGGACTTATTGAATGATACTGCTGTCATGGCGTATATATTGAGATGCTTCTTTGATGATTCATCAGCGCAACAGCATAATAGCTGCGTGACAAAGAAAGCGGTTCATTTAAACGACTAGATGGAACAATGAAGCAAAAACTATATTTTTGGGACTTATTAGAAGAAATAAATAAAATTACAAAATGTTTGATATGTTGTGTTTCAAATATTACTTCCATTGGTAAAGTGAATTATGAATGGAACATTAGGTGTTCATATACAGTCTGCGCTTATTGAAATCAAGGCCAAATGACGCTCGGGTTGATAACGACTGAACAGAAGAGTTCAAATTACTGAAGAGATCTGACAAATGATGATGGTATTAAAATGATTATAATACGTTTGTCTGCATGAAAAAATGCGCATGTTATCTGGAACCAGTCAGTTTGATCTGTATATTTCTGAATGACGGAACTACTTTATCGACAGATATGATATTATCAGCATGTTGACAGAAGAAAAGGATAAATATTTAATACAAATAATCGCACGTGTTATTCACAGAAGATGAGGCAATTTGGAGATTCTCCATTTAACGAGTCCAATCAGACAGCCATATAAGTCATATATCACACTCGGCAGACCTTTTAATCAAATGCAAACATGCTCAAGTTGAGAGGTGGGCTTATTATTCGAGAAAAGGATTTTGTATAGTTTGTTCAAATATTCAGAAAGCTTTTTGTCTTTCGTATAATTACTTCAGATAACTTGGTGCAATTGGGAAGTGTTTTAACACAGTCATATATGTTGTGTTTTTCCTATGATGCAAACAACATCAATTACGGCAAGAATCTTGCAGCAGAAGATAAACTTACTTAACAATGTTACTCAACAGACAAAGTTATATAACAATGTTACTCAACAGACAAACTTACTTAACTGCAAGAATCGAGAAAAACTACAAATAAGGAGCGTTAGTTAATGTGATTATAACAAGGGATAAACGTGTTATAACTGCATTTATATTTACAATAATAAAGAAACAATTTGAAATAAACCTTGAAATATTAGTCTTAATTTTTTGTACCTTGGACTTTCTTTGAATCACTGATATGTGAGTAGCTTGAATATATTCTGCTTTTAGACTTGTCGTTCATATTATGGATATCACAGCATACAGGTTTCTCCCAGTGGAATTTTACAAACAAATGTACAAGGTTGAGGCAGCGGTATTATCCTACTCAAGGAAGGTAACCCATGGTGAAGAGGCAGAGGATATGTTGAAACATTTTGTTATGACCGATTTTAAATACGTAACAGACTTGTCAGTGACTGATGTAACATTATACAAATTTCCGATTTTTTAAAAATATTTTTAAACTAGATATTGCTAAAATAACTTTGACGATGGGAATGTGTCCTTCTACACAACCCAGACTTTCAAGGAATTAAAATAGTTTGGTGAGATTATTTAAAGTAAATTCCTGATGTAAATAAGTGAAATTATTATTGATTATTATTAATTAACGTGAATTTTTAATTGTAGCGAAAAAGTTAGTCACTTAGCAATAACGTTTTCCAGAATCATCTTGAGTCAGATCAGAAATGAATCCTAAAGTATAAAATTGTGGATTAATTTTCGGCACAACAGTGAAATTTTATCAAAGAAAAAGGGCCTCTATCGAATTTCTGGAAAGCAAGAAAACGGTGGGGTACTTAACAAATGAAAATGTAAAGTCTATGCAGTGTAAGGAAAGACGTAATTCAGTACCGTTGACCCACAGAACATGCAGAAAGGAACTATGATGTATAACAGGCATGATTAGTTTCAAATATTCAATTAAGAAAATGTCAAATAATGCTATGACATGTGGATGAGATGGCGAAGTAACAACATAAAATTCAAGTTCTATATTAGCAAAGCACAAAGTCGGTTTCTAACTGTGTGAGTTCAATACCAGGAGCAGGCAACAAAATAAAATAAAGCATTTACATCCTTAAAGGAATTACAAATCAGAAGTTATTTAAAACATAAAAGATCTGATCAAATTAAGTTTTAAAACAAATGCATCCATAACATATAATATCTATCTACAATCTATGAACGTTCGAATTTCTTGATTCCATAACACTATATACAAATATGCCGATGTATTAATTAAATTCACCAATGTGTTGGTTAAGAAAGTTTCAAAAGTTTTTAACGTGTGACTAATGCGGCAATTGTCGGTAAGTAATTTCAGTACTGATTCAAAACAAACCATGCAAGTAAAAAGGGAATTTCATCTTTCATTTGATTTAAAATCTGAAGGTATCAGATTTCTATTTGTCTTCAAACCTTCCATTTGTTGATGAGATGTATGTCTGAATGTGGTCATGGTCCGTCTACATTATTCCAATTGAATATAAGTTTTAAATGTCTTTCAATTTTAGGTGAATTCTGAATTACACAAATCTATGTTTGGTATAACTGCTTCATCGAAGAAACACGTTTTCAACAATTGATGTAATCTTCAAGCCTTGGTTTCTATTAGTCTATTAACTCTTCGTTATAATGTTATGCTGTTTTTCCGAAATCTCTGGAAAAATAAGATAGTAAACAAACATTTTTAAGATTTGACGGTCATAAACGATCCTTCAAATTTGTCGAGTTTTCAATAAAATAAAATTAATAACAATATTGGACGAATTTTGAATTGTATACCAGTATTTTCATATTATTCCTTTATGGCATGTATGGTCATATTAGAATTCCTAATACACCTAAAATATTTTGAATGTGTCTAACCCACTTATCAGGGTATAAGCAGTTTGCATACATGTTATTAAATATTTTGTCAAAAGAGACAAAAATTATTTGCAAATAATGATAATTTCTTTCATCAATCCATCGAGCCATGTGCATTTGTTAATTTTCAGTCAGAAAACTACATTTTGAATTAGTTTCCTTTTCAGTAAAATTGTGATCCACCACGTGATCAAATGGCATCTATTTTTAAACTGAATCATTTTTGTGGATTTATTATCATGCTATATAAATCCGAAGGGAAATTTATCATAAGCTTAAATCCTATTGGAATTTATTCTATTTATATTTGTGTCACTATTTATATTTTATCTAAATTTAATACGATGTTTACTTGCAATAATTTTCAGTTATTATTGGTTTTCTAATACTAGACAAAGATTTTATTTTTTTCTTGTATAATGAAACAAATCTGTTAACAATTTCAGGTACACTTCCTTTAATTTTTATAATTGTTTTATTTTGAATACAATTTTCATGAAACCATCTAATTTTTTCCACTTATTGATTACATATATTAGAATGTTTTGAAATATTTTTCTCACAGATCTCAATCAAACAAAGTCAATATCAATTTGTCCTCGCTGCATCATATTTATCCGTTTTATTATTGGAAAGCAAGCTACAGTTATCATTCAGTTTTTACTGTTATCCCATCATTGTTTTCAAAACCTTTGCTTACATAACTCGTCTTTTGCATTATATTTTATTTCAATATACAAATGATTAGATGCATGGTCGCTGAAAACAATGAGGTCATGCACATAAAATCAATTATTTGATCAAACAGTAACGGTGATGTAATCACATAATCAATTATTGCCAATGTTAGAACAGTATAAAAAGCAGCCAAACTCTTAGTGTATTTCTATTTACCGATTTAAAACTGTAATTTCAAATTTTCAACAACTTAAAGGGATTTTTTAAGATTGATATTTTCATATTTATCTAGAGATACTATGTTTCTGGTGCTATGTATTTCGCACTCTTCTTCCACCAGCCTGCTAGCACTGGATCCATGGTTAGCATTATCAGTATACACGTCTTCCTCTCGGAATTTGGATTTTCTGAAATTCACCAAAATACATACAACTCATTTACCCATGATGCGCCCAATTGAATTTCCAAAATATCATAATATCCCAAGTCAGTTTGTCGGTGGCATTGAAATCTATAGGAGGTTTGCTCAGCGATGACACAGATCGCCTTCAGTCGATAAAAATTCGTTTGATATTGTTATCCAAAGAGCGTCATAAAGAGGAATCGGGGAGAACGGCCAGTATGACGAAAAGGCTAAATGTAATAAAAAAGGACACTTTCATCGACCGAACATCCAACGTCTTTCTAAACTTGCTTTTCTTTCCTGTGATGTAATACCATACTAAATCAGTGCCGACATATATCAGATTCCGACGGTGACTGTGCTTTTTTTTCTAAATTCAATCCGATCTCATGTCTACGTGCATTTTTTTGGTTCTCTATTTATTTTATGTATTTATTTATTTATGGTCATGAAGCAGTTTGTGATGGAAAGGAATGAACTAATGAATGTACTATCTTTACAAACCAGACAAGAATTGAATTTTAAATTCGTGTTTTCTAACGTTCATGCAGATTTTGTCATGAGAGAGCATGGCAGAATATTTATTTAATACTGTTTTATAGGTAATTTTCGTTCTAAACGTAGTCATACAACTATTTTGGAGAGATAAACTTTGTAATGATTAACAAGAAATGAAAAGCCCATGCCAGTTTGAACTAACTATCATCGACAGACGAAAACTAATATAAAAAGGAAACAAAAAACGGTAAACATGATTTGGACAAACAAAAACTCAATCAAACAAGAAGTCAAGTCTTGTAAGGCCTGAAGTTCCAAACATAGAAGTAATGGATGTTTAAGCAACGGGTTATATCCAAACGTTCTGCTGCAGAAATAGCTTCGGTCCTCTGTCCAGATACAATTCTAATATTGTTATGGTTTGAAACAGGATGGGTTACCATCCAAATGAGTCAAAGAGTAAACCTTTACCAAATGTAATCAAATAAACTTAGAGTATACTTAGTTCTATATCAATTGACTATCGCTATGTCCTCGTTTGATGCCTACATCCATGTACGGTCTGCTGAATGACTAAACGCATCATTAGGTCTCATTACTAAATGAGCATCTCAAAGATCATTGATTTATGTTTAAGTCTCGAAACTTTATGTAACCTGAACGAATATTCAAGGAACTGAGGAAAGTTCAAGGTGAATTTCTCATAAATACCAGAAAAAATGGAATGAGATCAAGCTTGCTTGAATAGTTTTGATGGAAAATAAATAGAGATAAAAGAGACAATTGTAGAATCTTCATAATTTCATACAAATAAATAGATCTAGTTTTTATGAGAACGTTAAGTTGCGCTTTAACTACACTTGTGTGATAAATTGTAATAAAATTTAAATTGTTTCAAAACTACAAAAGTAAGCAAATTCATCTTTTACTAGTAGCAAAATTACAATACTTTAAAATCTGCTTAATCCTTTAGACGTCGGTTGATTGGTTGGTTGGTTATATGACACGTTCGACCCATTTCTGGCTCTATATGCTAAGAAAATAAGAAATGAATGCCTTTCTCTCAGGCAGCTGATTCGACCTCGGACTAGGTGGGTATCAAACCATGAAAAATTAGATTACGAATCCGAAGCTCCACAAAATAAGCTGCCGCGCTCCATCGTCTAAACGATAGCAAGGAAAAACCAAATTAATGCTATGTGTGACGGAAAAAAGTAGATAACACTTAAGCCCCCAACCCTACCCCCACTCCCACAGCGCATAGGGGATATCGAATTCAAAAAGAAACAAGCACTGAGACATTTTCATTAACATCCATTAGCCACTGAGCGATGCAATATATATTTCATAATGGTATTTTACGAAGTACACTCCATTACCTCATTCTTGTGTCTGTATAAGCAAAATATATCTGATAAAATTTCTCAGTCATACATATCAATCTTATAAATATCAATATAAACTTATAATCATGTTCTTTGTTTTAGCTTTCTCTTCAATTTTATATAAAAGTTTTGTCTAACTCTTGAAGTTCTTTGCTTAAACAGGTAACAATACATCAAACGGAACTAACTATATTATAGACTACCAGTGATATAATAACAGCTTTTTGAAGGAATAGAATAATTACTTGTGGCATAAAAAATGCAGGGTCACTACTGGATTTCTCAAAATTCTTCAGCAAGCATCAATTTTGCTGAATCCATGCCGTTCTGAATCGAAAAGTCTAGACTAGAATATTTCGATAAAAGGATGGGCGGGTGTGGGCGAGAGGAGGGATTGTTGCCTTCATTAATTTTTCATGCGTTCATACTTTACGTTTTGCAATGAAAACAGATTGTAAATCCATAAACAAACACTTAATGATAGCAAACACTTACTCGCACATGTACATAAATGTGTTTTAAACTGTCTATTCGCCAATGTAACAGTCATAACACTGGTTACATTTAATAATAAATGCATTTATAGTAGGCATTAATAACTAAGTTTATGTTCTTACGTTTTTTCTTTTTCTTGTTTTTTGTTTGTTTTTTGTGTGTTGTTTTGTTTTTACCATGACGTACAACCAGTCTCAGCTGGACGTAATTTAGAGTCTTCAATGGTCCTTTACTCAATGGATGACCTGTTCTTTTTTATTTGTTTTCTTTCAGTGTTTTCTTGCAAATTAGGTACACGAACAAGACGGCAAGGAAGAAAATACAGAGCCTTTAAAGCATTTGTATACCCTGGAAGATATGAAAAACAAACTTGACCTCACATGTGAAACGTATGTAATACATTAAACTTGTTTGAAACATACCTTTTTCATGTACATATTCCAACTTTTATAACTTCAGCACTGTATGTACCTGAACCGTTTGAGGCTTTCTTACGTTCTTTAAATGACAATAAAAACATTTTTATGTATTCCCTTTACAAATGTCTGCGTTTCATATATGCTTCATTACACATATATGTGTTGCTCTTTTCATACATGTCCCAATACACATATATGTGTTACTCTTTTCATATATGTCCCATTACACATATCT
>QKMX01049517.1:0-15341 GCA_003401595.1 Venustaconcha ellipsiformis
TCAGGAAAATAATCAATATCAAATGGCAGGACAAAGTCCTGGAGACATTACTAACATCATCATCACCATCATAATCATCAACATCCTTGTGAGAAAACTCTACAAAATAAGAACATTGTTATAGAGGCTTTAGGCGGACGAGATTAAATCGAATACTTAATCATTGTTTTATCAAAATCAATGATATATACATACCTATTTCCAACGCCAGAAATTGGCACCTCGGCTAGCCGCCATTTATCCAATGACTGTCCGAATTGGATCCAAAGATATTTAAACGTAGGGTTGACCTCACACGCATCTAAGATTGTTAGAGCCAGCTCACCGACTTTCTGTCCTTGCAGGTGGTAGAAAAAGCGTATCTGGGAGGGAAAAGGTATAAAAGAATATTTTTATGGCATCTTTTGTTACTTTTTGTTACGATTCTTTCATTTTTACTTTATGTTACTTTTGCGAGTTCTTAATGAAATACACTATACCTTCCTCTTAAGATGAAACTGCTTTTTGAGTTAATCGATTAAAAATGTGAATCTCTAATTTGCTCTGACATAGCACTTATTTTGGCACTTGATTACAATAACGCATTAACGATATGTATATACTAAAAGCCTCTAATGATTTTTATATTTTCGCAGCTACTAAATTTCTTCGTCACTCAGTTCTGTTTTTGAGGAAATCACTTTATATATTTCAATTAATTGAAAAGACAGTTATCAGCTAATTAATTTTATAGCTGCTGTTCTACCGAGAAAATAAATAACAAACAAAAGCAGGTTTACAGTATTTCATTTGAAAACGCCTTTTTCCTCAGCCACATGACATAATTGAAAATTAAAACTCTATAGCTGTTCAAAATGAAAATGAATACTTTCCTTCATGCGTCAGACCTGGAGATCATATGACTTTATAGAGTGATGTAGTTCTTGAGAATTTGTCGATATAAGAAAGGGGTCTTAAGTTTTGGAAGTAATATTTTACTTTTTTGTTGACACCTCAAGCTCGGATATTACTATCTCCATGCCATGCCGTGTATGCATTTGAAATGCAAAATTAAAACTTGTTACACTGCATTAGAAAGCTATTTAGCTTTATTCAGTGAAAGTTATGACATCTGATACACTAAGATTATTCACTTTAATCTCATTTTGCGAATTGGTGGGAAAATATTTTATTCGAATTTAAATGGGATCTACTACACTTGTGGAGGAATTGAACTGAAATTTATCATAACATCTTTATTTCTTGGCAAAAGCATAAACTCCTTACTCTGGCGTAATTTATGTTTTCAAATAATATTGTAACATACTTTTCAATTATCTTAAAGTGTTTCTGGAAATGTATCACATATTTTCTTCTTAATGGTAGCATCTCTGAAAAAAATAAAGAACCTCATACCTGACAAGAATTGGCGTGTCTCACTTCATCAGAAATGGCTGGAAAAACAAGACTCTCAAGGATAAAGTCTTTCATGTGCCTCCTATATCCATTTACTCTTAAATAATATCCTATTAAAGAAAGAAACAAATAAAAACGATCTGTCGCTGGCTATCTGCAGTTATGATGTTGCCTTAAATGTATCAACATTACCACCACTCAGTTTGCAAAATATAAATATACAAAGAAATCAAAGCAAAGTGCCATTGTGGCCCTGCCTTGATATGGATTACGACCTCTGTATGTGACTGAAATAAAATATATTAGAAGATCCATATTCCTTACGAAGAAAACTTGAATTTTGATTTATAAAATACTGATGCTAATATATTCATAAATAGAAATGCATTGCGAATTACTTGCAAGGGTGTTTTGTATAGCAAGACAGAAACAAGCTATATAAAGCGAACACATAAATATAGCAACCTTCACGGCTTAGCTGATTATCAGCGTCCATTGTATATGCTCCTTCTGATCATTAGTTAAACGATTTTGTATAATTACGCTAATCTTGTTGTATTTTGTTTAAAATACGAAATACATTCATAAATATAAAGATAATTGAGTGCTGTCCTATATCATCATGATACAAGTTGGTTCACTGTATATTTAAAATAAACTGAACACTACTTAGGGTTGAATGATAATATGATGATCAGCTTTGATTGAATTTGCTTTAAAAACATCAATTAAAATGACAAAGAAGTTATTAATGTTGCTATCTATTGATAATTATTGCAAGTATATATTAGCAGCATATATTCTAAAAATTCAATCCAGCAAAAAAAATATTACCTTGCGTAGAGTTGGTCGTATGATCCACCTCGGGTCCTGCATCTTGGCTGCTCCCGGGTCCCTTATGTCTTTCCCATGCGGAGTCATTTGACACTGGAGGAACTGACCAGCCGCAAAAGTCCTCTTCAAATGTGCACCGCGCATATGATGGGAGTCTTCCTATAATGCAAGTCATCAAAAAATTCGCATCATTAGATCAAAAATGCATATCTATCATGCGTATATATAACTTTACAGGAAGTACAAATTCCATGGCATACGTCATTGCTATGAGAAACGTTCCTACTTCCAGTGCATGCTCTTTCAAAATATGTCTTAACGTGATATACGATTTTACAATTTTCTGGGTTATTGATAGAAAGCACAAATATGTACAAACGAATGAAAATTCGTATAAAATCAAGTAAGCAATTTTTTAAATTTAAGAGCTTTTTGAGAGGTTTTGGAAAAGATAATTATGCAAGATAAAAAGTCTTCTAGATCTTGAAGAGGTCACGCATGACAAAAACTAGTTTCAAAACATATTTAAGATTTATTAAAGTTATGTATATGTCCTTACAATGTCATTCTTCCACTTTGAAATATTCACATCCAAGTAAGAGTTTTGAAATTTAAAATGCATATAGTGTTAACATTAATATAGCATTTAAATTTTATTGATTCATTCATTTATTTTAAACTTAAATTTCCTCGAAAGACAAATACGGCGAATTTCCTCCTTTAATTTAAGTTTAATTTACATACAGTTCTTTAAAAGAGTCTAGTGACATAGAACCAAGTCTGTTTGTTTTAACGTTAAATGTAAAGAATTCAGAAATTTATTGAAACTATTTAAATTCGAATTATTTATGTTATTATCACCATTTTATCCTTGTTTTACTTAACACCGATTCAAGGTTCGTTTAAATAATTCAATTCACGCTTCAAATATTGCATAAAATAGTCATTATCTTGCATGCCATCTGCTTTTACATATCTCCAAATACCCTTAATAAACTTTGTCGAAACTTTCGTTCTTTTATGTTTTCATTTTTTAAAATAAAAAACGTTGTATCTCTTTAATATCACACATTAAGTAATTGCCCACATGCCCTTGATTTTGCCAAAACAGAATTACAATTTTAATCAGCATTAGATTCAAGTAACTGAAAATTTTATTTTATTAATTTATACATCACAAGAAAGTAATATGTTAAAAGCACGCGTCGTGGACACTAGAAACACAATGAATAAACAAGAGTTTTTTTCTTTGTGAGCTATTTCCAAAATTTTCTCTCTGAAGGATAATTATTTCGGTACAACCGAAATTAACAAATACCACAGTAAAGATAATGTCCAATATACTTACTACAAAACGTATCTGCCTCGTCTTCTCCTGACAGGCAATCACGTTGAAGATTACATAATGTAGACCACGGTACACAACTTGAATTGTAACATTGTAACATGCCAGAGGCGCAATGAGGCTCTGAAAAAGAGAAAAACTTATGTATTTATCCTTTGAAACATGGACATATTTTAAGCAAATATATGGCATTTCGCAACGTAATTTGCAGATTATTTACGGGGAAACCATTTTGACGAAAGAGGAAAATGTTTCGTAAATTTTCTACCAGATCCTTAAAAGTACGTAAAGATATCATCAAGTTATGTCACTATGTTTTTAATATTTAAGTACGCGTTTGTATTCATATTTAATGTACAACTGCATTCATTCCTTTGATATATGACATGCTGTTAGCGTATTTAGAAGGGAAACACTTGCAAAATATTGGATAAATAATACCTGTGTACTCTGAACTCAGTTACAATGTAATTTGTATATAAATTAAATATCAACAAAAACGAACTTGTCACTATCTAAATGGATGCAGCGTGCCTTTGAAACATATATGAGCATGTGACGTCATTCAGTCAGCGATATCTGTATTAAAGATAATGAAAAGTTTGCGCTTGAGATTTTGAGAAAATTATAAGAGATTTCAAATTCACATTTTTTATTTATTGTAGAAAATCATTCGTGACGTAAAGCTATGGTTTAATGATATTTGCGTTTAGTTTTATATCAGCGGGTGACTATTGTATGGTCGTGTTCCCAATTTGCGTCCTTTTAAGTGAAAGAGTAATATCAAGGCAATAGGACGCAATCGATGTAGATATTCGTATAAACAGACGTAAAGCTGTAGAAGAAATACGTACAAGACATATAATAAGATATAGTCGAAAGATAGTTTTTGATCCGAATATCAGGAGTCGGAGTACACCAAAATAGTAAACACTAGAATACATGAATCCCCAAGAACAATATACAGTTAGCCCTATGAATTAGTTTAGCATTATGTAATTTGCCACACGGAAGATACCCTTAAATAAATGAATGAGATTGTAATTTGTCGAGGAAAGGAACAAACGAATCTTATATAATCATGGTTTTTATCAGCCTTCAGACACTTGGGCTACAAAAGTGTAAGTTCACGAACATGATTTTATCTCTAGATATCGTCGTGCTACGTTAAAATTGAAAAACAAAACCTGAGGACAAAAGGCAGAAAATATAGAATTGCTATGATTTATCGATGTTATATTATTAATCATTTCTCTCAACCGCTCATGGTTTGTGAAATCATACCAAACGATCAGTGTTAGACATCATTTTCTGTTTTTAATTATAATGTTAGTACTGTTTTCTTAGCATAGCAGATCATGTTAGTGTAAATATTATGGAACATAATATGTATCAAAATGTTTACGGCAACTGTATCATAAAATGAAGATTTAATTATTATATCATCTTGTTATAGTGTCCCAATATGTTTGTGTCCTAAATGTGAAACATAACCTTCTCGTTAGTTATGACAACAGCAAACTATATACTTGTATTAAATTATGTAGCGGAGAACAGTTGGGTCCTGCAGAAACGAAACTCAAACTAAACAAGAAATCACAGAAATATTTAATGTACACTAAGTTACTACTACTTCTTTAGTTTAATGGATCAATCCTTGCGGGTTCGGATATTTATAATAGATATGTTTTGGATCTAGTAGGAGAGACAAATGATAGCAGGGGCTCAGCAGTAAGGATGTATGACTCATCAACCAAAGGGCACTGGTTCAGCTCAGGTCAAAGTTCTTTATTCGTGAACGGTATGCAATGACCTCTAGTTTTTGGTTTGCTTGTCCAGTTATTAAATTACATTTGTATATACTTCTTACTATTTTGTTCACACATAGGATAATTGGAATGCCATCCACATGAAGGATTTCAGGTCGTCTGCCTTCAAATCTTTCATAACGGGATTCAGCCAAATCTTTGTATGAAATCAAATATGTACGCAGGATGTTGGATTGCTGTGCTCCTTTAGGAAATCTGTCAAGGCAGCAGAGTGCATTGTCATGTGCATGGATAAATTTGGTATCGATGGATGGTTAAGGTATTGTTGTACAATTTTTGGCAACACTTTGGAGAAATACAAAATTTTCAGCGACTCTACATGAGTTTTACACAGGTACCTGATCGACTAGGTTTCGTCCATAAAAACATATTGAACATGAAACGTTCTATAAAGTCATATTTGGTTGAGCTAGTTTTTGGTATATCTCCTATCCAAACTTAATTATTATCTCTCGAGCTGGGTTCACAAAAAGTAAATTCATGTTTCATCACCTCAAACAATTTCAGTCATACATATCTGATTACTTTTTTCGTGTCTGGCGAGTGGCTGTTTGACGATATAGACTTGTGTCTGTTTTTAAGCAGACGTCAAAAATCCGGGGACAATAGTGTTCAAATCTTTCAGAGCTAGTCGTTTGTAATTATAACAATGATTGTACGAGTTAGTCTAATATACTTTTTATACATGGTTGTACAGTTATTATTGTCTTTGCCGTGTCCATTATTCTGATCGAAACTACTAGAAATGTTAACTAATGCTAGAACAAACAAAATGCTCTGCCAAAAAGGAAACAACAAATCCAGCTATCCTAAACAGCCAACGTATGACTACTTATGACTCCAACAATAATTTTCCAGGCAATGCTCATTTGGCTTTATTGGATAGCTCAAACAAATAGTTGGCACTATTTGTCATACAGTTTACACTTTGTCCACAAATCTTTGCTCCCGATTCCCCCGCCATTATCACCAGAAGTTGTTCTTCCTCCCAATCGCGCAATAACACCTTTCAAATAATTTGCTATAGACCGAGCAACAGTTAATGTAGTAATAAACAATAGATCTTATGATGATGCAGTTGTCACAGCTTTCGCCTTAAGAGTTTCAACCGTTCAAAAATGATGATTTTCCCCAATATTTTGAATTGAAGTTTTCAATTTTATTTCCATATCCATTAAATATAGAATTTGTTGTGCCCTTTCATATTCGACACTTTGCAACGTATTTTTAAATTTAATATTTTGGGTTTGAACAGAATCTTTACTAGTATATTTATTTATGTCCTCTATCAGTTTATCATACATTTCATTTCTGGGTTTATTTGTGTTATTGAAAAAGGTCACCAAACTGATATCTTTATTGCAAGGTCAGTAATTTACCATCTATGGAAGGAAGTATTGCACTTTAATTCTTTCCTTCTGATTATCGATTAAAAACCCCGCTTCTCTTACTTGTCGGTAAAATGGTTTCTTTTTTTCTATTGTTTGAATCTCTATAATATCAAGAATTTGAGCTGGCTCACTCTTTACATTAGCAGCTTCTAAAAGCTATCGTAAAGTCTTTTGGTGCTTTCCGTATATTTCGTTTCATTTGCACAGCCGAAAAGTTACTTCCATATTTTGTTCATAATTGCGGTTAGGTACTGACACTTTCGATGGAGTACATATTTTATAAATTTTTATTTAGTTTTCTCGAATTACTAGTTATTTCAAAGCTTTCTAATACTAAACGACACTTAATTATTTAATATTGTTTATCATCATGTTTAGTAAATTCATTCTATTCATTCACTAAAAGCTTATATGCACGAGTTTCAAATACTTCAGAAGACAAAGTTCTAAGTCAGCTTTAGTCGGAATTCAGAATAATCATCTTCATATGTAGGAAATTCCCAGGTTTGACCAAACTCACATACCATTTGCAATTGTCTGATAAGCTTCGATTGTTTAATAAAACCTGACTAATTGCTTCTAACATCTGTGACAAGATAAGCTAATGCAGAAAACCCAATAGTGATCAAATGACCTTTACGTAATAAGACCGAACAAAGCAAAGTGGTGGAATAATCATAGTATTCTAATGCTAGGTTGCAAAATGATAGTTCCATTTCGAAACCTGTCAAATATCAGCCAGCTAAACTCATTTGCGTAGCAAACATGCAACTTCCTCACATACAAAAATTGATCTTTCTGCGACACCTTTACTGGAATTTGTTCCAAACGTTTTCATAAAAATCTTAAACCACAGCAAAGCTTTGAAACGGTGCGATAGTGACATCTGCCTCAAGTAATTTAAACAGTATCTATTATATAGTGGGCAGGATTGTATGCGAGAAAGAAATCAGTTATGAGAAACATGATTTATTGAGTGCAAGAAATACCAAGAATAAAAAAAATTACTATCAGGAAGATAATAAACAATTTTCAAAGCAAAGATCCTTAAACAGGTATGAAGGAAAGAAAGTAAAATTTTAAAGATTTTAAAGCAGACCCGAAATCTATAATTATTGTTGCAACAAATGATCGGTTATGTAAATTTCTCCTCTACCAATGGAAAGTTATATTAAATTAGCAGGATCACATACTTTACCCATTAATCCTTTTCTAATGAAAATAGTAAAGTATCCATTTCCTTAAAAAGAATAAATTTTGTTCAAATGAACATAAAGACAAAATCCTGAGCGAGAAGAATGAAGCATTAACCTTTTGATTCCTTATGATTTCCAAAATCATAAATTATCAAATTCAGATATTAAGTTATTTTTAACAATCAAAATGAAAAAGCTAGCAATACTGAATGTTTGTCTTGTGCATATCTATAATTGTGTATTTACTGTTTTTCGTGATCGTAGATTATGTCATTTATAATAAGCCTATTACATAAATAACTTTTGTCCTCGTCTACTTGATTTTTCTAAACATGTTGACACGAGCTTTTGACCCACGTCCTAGTCATCTCATTGGGTTTTATTTTTTTATGTAAGTTGCTTACATCAAACTTAATTATTCCTATGTTACTTCATTCTCAAGAATCATTGTTAGATGTGTTCAGATATACTTTGAAAGGAATCATTTATTAAAAAGTTGTTCATTGAAATTATAAAGTGCTTATTGATATATTGGACTAAAACAATGTTTTATTATTATTGCGAATTCGTTTAAGGACATACTGGATTATATGACTGTGACTGGTGGCACATCAGTTGAATCAAAGCTTTGGTAGTTTAACACATTCAAGATTGAAATTTGGAAAATTGCTGGAATTGATTCAGAACACTATATTTTAAACTTGTGATAGAACCTAAGGATTGTTTAGGATTTAATACAAAATATGTCAGTTCTTTTTAAATTTCCAGTTTGTATTCTAATGGAATAAATAATTTGTTGAATTTTACTAAACTAGTTGGTTTGCATTTCTTTTACTTAGTTTAAAACCTTAAACTTGAAATATTTCAAACACATTTCAACATACAATAATTAGACATTGTACAGAACTATCCAGAGCAGTAATTTTTTATTATTCGTAGCCTGAAATCTACAAAGACATCGACTGTATCGGGTCCTGTTAGCGAGGTTTTGAAATTTCAACCCTCATATATTTTCCATGATGAGATCAATAACAACACATTATTATAATGGTTATTCTTTAAAGTTTCTGCCAGTTATAAATACTTTGCATGATAACTGCTTTTCATAATGTTAATAATCATTGCAGGTAATTACAAAGAGATATTTTGAACAATTTGAACATTATCATTAATGCTGCTGCTACTTGAAACAAAGTGTAAATTGGAGAAATATCTAAAAGAAGTTCTTCTGGATTTAGTTTGAGTAAGGTTAAAGTTAATGTTCTTAAACTAAATCAATCAATTAACAATGACTTAAATTTAATTTACAACATTATTGCATATCGTTGTGATCATGTAAAGAAATTCATTGACGCTTATGGCCAGTACATAATGAAACGGATAAAAATCCCAAAATATCAAAAGATGAATAAAACAATTGGGCCACAAAGTTCCAACAGATTTGCAGTGAAAGTGCTAACTCAATAAAAGAGCTACAAAAATGCATTGAAGAGAATATGACTAAGATCTGCAACCTTTTAAACAGAGATGAACGTATAGATGCATTTAAGAGAAAGTAACTGTATGGAAGACTATGAACACTTTCCCACCTCAAATGAAATCATTGCAAAAAGTTCTGAATAATGATCTTACGAAAACGACCAAGAGATTAGAAAGCTATTGAATAAATCAAATGCCATTACAACTAATTTAAACAAGGAACCCGTCAATACCAATACAAATGGTTTGAAAAGCAAAACACCCGACAATACCAATACATCTAGATTGAACAACTAGACTCCCGACAATGCCAATACAACTGGATTAAACAAGAAACCCGATAATACTATTCAACTAGCTTGATAAACAAGAAACCCGACAATACCAATACTCTGAAAGAGTTTCAGAAAAGGAATGATATAATCGAGATATTTATAAGAAAAGAAAGTATAATGAATCTCAATGGAGTATATTAAGCATTATGCGAATGGTCTACAAACTTGTGTATCACCTATTTAGATGTCAAAATTTAGATTTTAAACAATTACATTTCAAAAACGCTAAAATTGAGAGTATTGCTTGATAAGAGTAATCAAAGACAACTACAAAAAATGTATCGAACTAGATAGTAATATCCATGTTTATTGACGAGCTATACAAAAAACCAACGTGTAACAAGGAAAGATTCAAACATATCGAAACCAATACACCGATACTCTGTCAGGACTGCATAAGAAGAGTGATTTATGAGATAACCCAAAAAGAGATAGTAAAAAAAAAATAAAATGAATGCAAAAAATATTATGAAAAGCAGAATGCGAATGGGAACGATTTATTATTTGTTGATTACTTATTCAGCAAACAAAATATCTCAAAAGAGCAACAAAAAAACAGTTGCATTTAAGTATGAATCAAACACAGACGTAGACATAAACATTCTTGTATTTAGTGCTAAAGTGGATGGATAACAAACAATAATAAAGCAACCGTTTGAAACGAAAAACATACATTGACGTATTGTGCTTTTTGAAGATATCATTAGAAGTCGTCTGATTTAGATATTTAAGTTTTTACAGTTTACGTCTATTCATAATGTGCAGATAGTAGGATTTTAATTATAAAACGTAAACCTAGGTCATTTTGCGCGTTTATGGTTCCTTTACATGATAATAGTTCATCTCTCTTGTTTATGCAATAATTAAATAAAAAGCAAAAGGTTATGTAAATAAAGTTTATTATAAAAAAGGCAATAAACGTCTAAATATATAAAAGTCCAAAGTTTAGTCCTTATTCAGTGCCAAATCAGCGGTTATTGGCTTGTCACTTTTATTCATTAAATGAAGCATCTCTTGTCACTGTCCAGTGATAGTCTGCAAGCATTCATGGGCTCCATTTGCCTTGATAGCATTTCTACATTGTTTTAATGTCCTGGTGAAATCGCTCGTCGTGCTCGTCGCCCACTGCTCCGCAGTTTGGTGGAAAAGATTATAGATTACAATGCAAAACAATGTATCTTTAATGACATGATTCAACCAATGATTTTGTTTGCCTTGAGGAAGATTAACACAAACTCCCTGTAGTTGTCTGCCTTGTTATTCCGAGAAACGTTTTGCCACTAACTGGAAGGCTTTCCATGCCATCCTTTTTTTGTCACGCATGGTCAAATGTATCATATCCAAGAAGTTCACGAATCTGAGGACCAATAATGACAACTTCGTTTATCTTCACTTAACCTTGGAAAGTTTCCATGTAGATACTTGAAAGCTGCTTGTGTTTTGTCAATGGCCTTGACAAAGTTCTTCATCAGACCCAGCATGATGTGCAAGGTTGGTTACACAATCTTCCTTGATTCAACAAGTGGTGGATGCTGAAAACTTTTTCTCCAAGGATACAGTAACTGTCGAAAAAGCCTGTCTCACTTGGTATAGTAGGAATCTATAGCACGATTATCCCACTCGCAGAGAAAAGAGCAATACTTTGTGCATCCAGTCTGCAGATAAAGTAAAAGAGCAAAAACCTTCAAATCGCCACAAAGCTGCCACTGATATTGGTAATAATTTATACAAATTAAACGTTTCCTTCATATGAACTGCATGATCAACTGGAATTAGTGACAAAATATTGACATTATGTAGAAAAAGATTTAAATTCGTCTTCGATGAGTCAATGACCAGTCTCCACTCACATGGATCGTGAATGATCTTTACGGCTGCCATCACACCATTGATGTTGTTGCAGGCTATAAGATCACCTTCAATGAAGAAAACTGGAACAAGATTATTTTGACGGTCACGGAACGTAGACACCATGACATCACCTGCCAAGAGATTGTAATGTTGTAGTCTGGAGCAGAACAGCTCTGCCTTACTTCTAGACAATTCCGAATCCCTGACATGGTCATTGAGTTCACCTTGTGTTTTGAGGTATGTTTCGGAGGAGGAGGAGAGAAAATATGGGTCATGTGAGATGATTTTTCAGGACTAGAAGTTTCGACTTATTCCTCTTCCTCGTCTAAGTCACATGAGAACGATTTTGGTGCACCAGGAACCGGCAGTCTTTCTCTTATCTGTGGGCAACTGGGCGTGTAGCTGATTGAATGTTTGGATAATGCAGTCCAATTTTTTCTTCTTTGACACACCTTTCCCACTGTAAGCACCTTTCAGAAGTAACAATTTCTGATAATGATCTTTTGGCTGTCTCCAAATCATTGATACTGCAAAGAGCATATATTTCCTTTTCCTGTTCAACCATTGGCGGAGATTTATTGCACAAGTGTTGCAGCATATTGTGAGGCCCACCTCTTGTCCTGATCTCCAATGTCACAGCCAAAATTAAGGTGATATGATTTTTTAACCATAGTGGCCATACTGCGCATTTGTGATGCAAACGTTACTTCACCAGAAACACTTTGGCTAAACATAAATGTGTCCCTATGCAAAACCAAACACTGACAATTAAAACAGCACGACACTGTATGATTTCTAGAGCTGATATAGGGCAAAATGTTAAAAGAATGATGTAAACTTAGTTATGATTGCATCATCTATGACGTCTAGAAGAACATGATCAATTCATAGCATGTATGATGCCATACCAGCTTCAAAATGCATCATTCATTGGTTTACCTAAAAAGCAAGTACTGTCTAAATCCAGTCATAGATTTATTCATATATCCAGTCAAAGATGTATTTTAGTCATTTCTGGTTTAGAGTGAGATCCATTTCCTTTATAACTCACCTATCCTCCAACATTCCAAAGTCATTTGTCGTATATATTGACCCAGTATCACACTTTTAGTCGATCAAATATTTTAAGCATCGTTTTCGTTCTCAGTATTTAGAATTAGTAAAGTCTGAATACATTTATTCTAGATGTAAAACATTTTATTATTTCATGTCACAAATATCCTTATGGCATTAATATTTTGTTAGCACTTGACCTATACTATTATTTAATTGGTTAAGTATACTTTAAGTAATACACAATGCATCCGTCAATGGCCACTTGCTTCATCCCCCTTTTTCTCATGTGGTTATTCTGCCCAGACATGATATCATTCAGCCAGTATATGGTAATTAGCTAGTAAATAAATTTAGATACAATCGAAATGTTGAATCAATCAGATGACTGAGTGGGAGCATGTGAGCATACTTTGTGTTAGTTATAGTGGCATTCATATAGAAACTCGGACGCCTGAAGAGTTTCGGTATAGATGCTGCATTTAATCTTGAACATTATTTGCGGAAAGAACCACACACCTCCCATCCGTCAACCAAATTGTTAATTTGTGATATTTCTTGCATTGCATACAGTTTCAGCACTTTTCTGTGGGACCATTACCTAATCGGATAATGTTTATTATCATAGCAATTCTCAGTATCAGACTTATCGAGTTTCGCTTATCAGCATCCCTGTGAACCTCATATCAGCCCCTTTCCGTTCTATATACAGGTGTCGAACACTCTTCACAAACCTACAAACTCCCTCAAGTCTATCTTCCTGAGGTATTCCAATAGAAAAAAGAGCTTGGCTGGAGCTGTGTGCTGTGACAGGATTTGCCCACATCACGCCAAAGATTTTTATATTTACAATAAAGTTTATTCTTGGCTTCTGTAATGTATGCTATTTACGAATTTATGAAGAATTTATGAAGACGTGTTTATGGACATGTTTAAACTGCACTCAAACCTAACACAGGAGAAAAATAATTAATTTAACAATACTTTTTGCAGAATACTGTTTAAAGGAAAACTATCTGCATGTGATAACCGATAATACTAACGTACAAAGTGTATACAATGCGATTAATACAACAGAATTGTTCTTAACAGGCTTTAAGGGGATAATTTCTCCATTTTCTTTAACCAAATGGAGACAGCCTTGATCTACAGGGTGTCGTCATATTTTTGAGCTCTTCACCATTAAAACCAATAACTGTTCGCACTATGAACGTCGTCTAAACGATTCCAGCTATAAGACATGACAACAGTCGGTTCAGTGTCGCAAAGTTTTGATAATTTGTTGAAAACTATAAGACATGACAACAGTCGGGTCAATGTAAAGATGGAACTGAGAGCAATAATGAAATAATGTAGATCTTGTCGTGGTAATATTTGTATTATTTGTCATTTTTGTGCAAATTAGATACGATAAGTGTTCAAACCAAAACCTATCCCGTCTTCCTGTGCAAGATATTATCCAGATATAACTTCGATAAATCTATAAAACCCTATGTTACAATTATACCTTAAACTAAACGAAGCCATTTAATATTGAGGAATGTTTCTCTTACGCAGAAAATAGTAATGAGATAGTGTATGTTGCATTACAACAACAATTCTATTTAATACTGTTTTCGATATCCACATAAAACTTTTATCATGCATTTAAATAATGTATTTATAAAACTAAACAACAAAAACATTGCAATATGGTTATATGTGGTGTTACATACCGTGGAAAGACTACGTTGTCCTAAGACAGGAAACAAACAGGATTCAGACACTCAATGGCTTTTAAAGTAATTGCTTGTCTAACCTTCACATGAAACCAGATTTACAACAGGAAATTGCTTTATAAAGATGATGTAACTGGAGTTGATACTGGCGATGCCTTATATCTGTGGACAGAGTGCTCACCATTTTTTTGTCTAGGAACAAATATTGTGTTTGTGATAGATGATTCCAAAAAGGATACAATAAAGAAGCAAACTAATTAAACCACGGTTGCATGCAGTATTATTTATTACAGAATATCTAATAGATTGCAGTACAGAAGTGATACTCTATAGCAAGAACTGTCATAGAAAATGCAAGGTACATTTTCATCTTTCATTTTATTTGACAAAAATCATGACGTGCTCGATTGCAAGAAAGAAGCGTTAGATTATATTTTCTGAAAGAGAAACACTAAACTAATGCCTTATTCGCCTAGAATTTCCATTTAAATTCAATGAACAATTAGTGACCACGCGTCAATGTGTTGATGAATACACGTAAAGCAAATCCACGAATTAACCAATTTCGACATTAAGGTACATTTTATGTAATCGTGTAATTAAACTAAAGCATCTGAATCCATCTCTATTACTCATTCGAGTATCTTTGATAATATATTATTTTCTTTTCGCTTGCTTACATTTCTTACAAGCATTATTAAATCATACCCAAACCATAATGGTTGCTGTTATCTATGTTATCTATATATAAAACAACCAAAAGTTCGAGTGATTCGTGTGGTCGTATTTATTTGATACCATGCTAAATCGACCATGCCAACAGTCTGAATTCTGCATCTGATAATTTAATGATACATGGTGAGCGGAGCTACTTCTGGTCCGTTGTAAAACTGTGCAGGTAGGTATATATATATA
>QKMX01049525.1:0-17473 GCA_003401595.1 Venustaconcha ellipsiformis
AGCTGTAACTTGTTTAGCTTATGCCTAAATCCGGTACTGCTAATACCCCTTGATGTAAGCATAATCACCTAATTACAATCTAAATAAGAACTTTTGTGACTTTAAGTTTGTCCATTTAATGCACCATAGTTCGTTCAATGATTTCAACATACTATAGTGTTCGTTTGGAATTAGAAATTCATGGATAAATACGTTTATTATGTTAAAGATTGGCGGCTTACATTTAATGAGAAGGTAGTCCTTAATAACCTACTAACGGGATGAGGTGGGACAGAACGGTTGACCCAGGATTTGGAGTCCTTGGGGATCCAAAACAGCTATTTGTTTTCTTTCGAAAATGACCAGAATTGTGTGTTTGTAAATTTTTACTCTTCAATCCCGACCTTTCAGTAAATTACATAACGCATTCATATTACACATTCATTTCTGTTGCCAGCCCGTAATTTATGAACAAACTGCTTCATTGCTCCTCTATCCATAGGCGCCCCCCTCCACTAGTCCTACTAGTCATTAGGTTGATGGGTAGGGGTATGGAGGCATTATATTTTTTAAAACAAACAGTCCATAAATAGTTCGATTTTGTTAAAATTTAGGTTTATTTACATGTTTAACATTAATATGTTTGAGGTGAAATTAATGGGACCTAATGTTGATATGACAAACATGCAAATATGGTGCTTGATTAACTTGAATGTTAGAATTTAGACGCCAGGAAAAGCCACCAAATTTCATTAAATCTCAAGAAAATCTGTAGTGGCCAAGGTTCCACCCTGGTCCCTGCTGAAGGAGCTCACAACACTCACCCAAACTATAGCTTGTGGAAGGGGGCACTAGCCCCCTCACAAGAACCTTCTCCTAGCCTCGGCCCTTTGGATCATCATCGTGTCCCTGGGCACCATTTACTCCACTGGCCTTGGGCGCCATTTACCCTTAATAAGCTACAAGGGCTCTTATATATAATGTCAAAGAACCACATTTATTTTCAACGAGGTATTTTCGATTCTTTTGACAAAATATATTGATCTTGAGTATTTTATTTTCTTATTGTGACTTGTATAATATACAAGTTAGAACATATATCGAGATGGCACTTCTTCGCTTAAATACACATTATTTGCATAAAATTCTTTCCAATGATTGTCATCATGGTTTCTTTTCTTCTTTTCACGACCATATTTACTGTAGGTGCAGCATTAGTCAATTTCTTAAATTTGCATAGAAGCGTCGTTCGTTTCACAAATTGTAGCAAATTTCGAGTTCTTTGTTCTAATGATACAGTACTTCTGCTTTCAATTCAGTGGCACATAATGTCCGCGCCAACTTTTGAGAGGGTAATAAATTTAGACTTAAATATCCCGATATGGTGTAATCAAAATTTATAAGCTTCCTCCCGAATCATTGAACTATGTGTCCGCTTGTTTCGTTATGACTGAAACATTCTTGACTAAAAATTAAAGAGTCCAATGTACCTTCTTTAGATATGTATAGATTGTATGCATGTGTCACATGGTAATATTTCACCAAGGACATGTGCAAAAAGAGTATAATTATGGTTACACATGACTGTATGCTATTCACAAACAACCTTTTCCAAGTAGTAGCTGCTGTCCAGCAGACGGAAATATTTGCATCGATAATATTGACGATAACTAATGCATTGTGATTTAGACGATGCTATAAAATGTATTTTACCATCACCTTGATTTAAATATGAAAACTTTTTTTTAGTGAATTTTGTTGAACATAAAAAATATTAAATTAAAACTCAGTAAAATGCATATGATTTTAATGTGCAATCATACTTTGAAAGTAGAAAACGGGATCACGACATTTCAACTAGGTCACTTAAAGGACAAACTGTGTTCTTAGCGTTGCAGTAGTTGACTGAATTTATTACATATTTAGCAAATACATGATGATATTTTTACGACTAATAAATGTGATCAGAAGTTCAACAAGTCGTTTACGACCTACCATAAAATGGTATTAAACGTTTCTGCGAGTTTTATTGGCTCTTTTAATACATTATTGGCTTTATCATGCAGAGGAAACGGGTCTTCAAGTGAGCTACTTAGAGCGTCAAATCGTAATCCAAGGGTCGCGTGTTTGATACCCGAAAAGGTCAACCCAGGTCTACTGCCTAGGTATGTTCTTAGCAAATGTAATTAGGTCTCATGTATCGGCAAAATGTTACAACAAGTAGCAAAAAAGTGATATGTATTTTTTCTTGTCTTCCGATTTTTGAAATAATACACAATATTGAGCGAGAAAATGTAACAATAATTAGACGCAAGAAGTAGATACAATTTTGTGACAAAGTGTCCTGTAGGGTTACAGTTAAAAAGACATTGGAAAGAGCTCGAATCCTGAAATCTGGCAATGCAATTTCCAAACGTGTGTTAAATATTTAGGTTACAAAATAGATAACTTACTCTGGGGTGATAACATAGTCAACAGTATACTAAACAAAGAAGATGCTTGGCTAAAGTTTCTCCACAGACACGCTCAGTCTTTATCACTGAGAAGTAAAACAATACTATGCCTTACTTTAAAAAAGTAATTTTTATTATTCCAGTTCTTTTTAATATGCTTGAAATTTAAAACTCTCTAAGACTAACTCCAAAAAGCACAGATTAAAACTAAGATTTTAAAGCAACTTTGATCCATTATCAAGTATCCGAGAGTATAAACTTGAATGCATATGAATGCTAATGGTAAAAGATAGAGTAAAACAATTATAACTCAAACGTGCTATTAATGATTTGGCTTTTAAGAGAAACGTCCATATTATCTGAGGCAGATATTTGTGAAAATTAGTGACCATCACCATTTTGTTATTAGCGGGAGAAAATTTAATTTTGTTACAAGATGTGTGAGTGGCACAGATTCAATAACTTTCTTTTATAACACCATACATGATTGTATACTATTACCCAGTTTTATAATTTTAAAAAAAAACCAATTCAGTAATAGGAGTAGCAGATAGGAATGGGATCTCTATAACTTCCCTGTGGGAAGGTGCTTTATTGGCTCACAGGCTCCTATAATGGGAAGTTTTGGGTCAACGGTGAGGAATTGGGGTTCTGGCTCACCTATGCTTTTTAGATAGGGGTTCTGGCTCACTTGTCCATGTAAAGGCTCACCTGTCGTTGATCGGTTCCGACTCATTGTGGTTTTCCTATTAGAGGTGTGATTGTAGTATAGTACAGAAGTCTCTCCCGTGTTATGCCTGGCACGTGGACAAGTTGGGGTCGAGCAAGAAGAGTCATAAACCTAAGTTTGAATTAAGTGAGGAGGAGTCCAAGACGTGGTTGAAGCATGCTAAGGAGTTGATAGCAAAAGCGTATCTGAGTTATGTACCAGAGATGATTTATTGTGAAGAGAGTGAAAAGAAGGAGGACGAGGAGTGCTTGAAGGGCGGTCATCGTCATCAACGTCCAGTGCAGTGTTAGAATTCGGAAGAAGTTTAAGCGTTTTTACACGACAGAGCCTCAGCAAAACGAGTTCGATTTTTGGTTGAACAAAGTGACACGAGTGCAGCTGATAGATCGTGCAAAATTTATCAAATTTGAATATGTGATTAAACGTATTTTTGAGAAGATGGGTCTGGTGGAGCATGCAGAAATGTAAAACTGTGTTCTGAAAGATCTTGATGGAACAGTACGATAAGATTATTTCTGAAGCTTTGTCAAGCTAGCCAGAGAATCGGTGGGAATCTACGGGTAGAATGGTTCTTAATAGCCCAACCACTTAACGAGCGATTTTTGTTCTTCGGGTTATGACTTTTTAAACTCGGAACATACCTTGGCCTCTCTTTTGTAATTCCTGTTCGTTAAAAGAACATTGGATGGGTTCTCATGAAGAATCCTTGAGGGTATGCGTGACAGGAATGGTTTTTTGAATGACATTGGCAACGACGACTTCCTCGGTCTAATAAGGAGTGTATCCTTTTTGGAATGGATTTTTGTCGACTGATTCTGACGCGATCCCCTACCTTGAATTTGGATTACAAATAAGGACTCTGAGACTCGTTGCTTTTGATCACCATCTGGGGTTAACGAGGAGGCGTCTGCGTGGGTCATTCGAATGCTTCGATGGTAGGTATGATTATTGCGGTTGACTAGGTCTGGAAGAAAACATGAGTATCGGGTGGTATTATCACTGGAGAACCTTTTCCACGTGCAATTTTTGAGAGTTTGGTTAAAGCATTCGATGACCGAGGCTTTGAGACGATTATGAGTGCTGTACAAGGTGATGTTATTTTGCTGAAGCCAGTCCGAGACCGTTTTGTTATAAAATTCGCTACCATAATCCGCACTGAGTTTATGTGGTTTTCGTGTGTCTGATTTGATACAGCGTCTGTACGATATAAGCTCATTTGTTGTTTTTGAGAGGAATAACCCATGCGTATTTACTAAAGATATCGATAACCGTCATGAGATAATGGAAACGATCATTCTACGAGCCGTAATCTCTCACGTCGACGAGATCTGCCGAACATACGTCGTCCACGTCTATGGCAATGACTCTTTGTCGTGGAAAGGTTTTGCGTGCACGTTTATGCAGTTCGTCGGCGAGATCACCAACTACAGCATTGACGCCCACGCCCAACTTATGTTTGGAGCCGTTGATTTCTCGGATGAGTGTTCGGTCGACACATTCTCTGAACTTTTTCGGCTTGATTTCTTTTAAGTAACTCAGCATGTCTCGATTGCATCCCGCTTTGTCGTCGGAATGATCTGTGTAATATATATCATAACGCGTCGGGATGGGATCGACGTCTCTGTAGGGTTCCAGGGACTGATAGTGCTCATCAAGTTGTTGATCTAAGGGATTCCATGTCCCTGTGTACATATGTCCTGGTAACGTCAACCGCCTTTGGGTCTGGGAAGTTTTCCAATGAGTAAATGAACATGCATGGCTCATCAGAGAATTTGCAGATGTCCACATTCTTTAGTCTCCCACGCACAGATTACTTTCCTCGTAAAGGTCCTAGTAAGTGGTTTCGAGCTCACAATGTCTGCAATGATACATGTTTTATACAAATTATTCTACATTTTTAGTAGATTTGACAAAATGTAATTTTTTGTATCCACACACGGTGCACCTGGATTGGATCACACGCCATCGATTTTTGGTGACCACCTCGAACGGGTTCACACTCTCCGTCTTGGTTTTACACTTAAGACACCACGATTCCATGCTTGCCATATATATTATATTTTAAAATTTAAAAGTGTCTCAATGGGGGATATCCCTTGTCGTCTGCTTTGTATGCAATCGGCGCAGTACCATCAACATGAGCTGTCGTTGACGTTTTGAAGCTGTAACGAGTTATAGACCGCCGAGAGTAGATATCGAGTAACCTCATCGAAAGGAGGTAAAACAAACGAGTCGAAATATTCTACGTCGTCCGAGTGAGGATCGTTGACGATGGCGACCCAGTGGGTACCCTGCCCATAGTAATAATTTTGAAGATTAAAAACGCAGTTCTCATTGTCGTGGATGTGTTCAGGAAGTAGATCTTTGGAAAAGACACATCGGAAGGTTGGAGCGGCTAAGAGTTTCTCGAGATCAAAGTTGCTTAAAACCTTTTCTCATGCTGGCAATTCCCTTTCCGCGTGTTTTGCCTGGCAATTGGAGTCTTCTACCAATATCAAGCAATCCTGGCAGTACGGTTTCAGTTGGTTCAGCGAGGAGAGAACCGATAAACCCTCCTTGTACGGACAGCGGGCGAAGCGGACAAGTTTATGACGAGACCTCTTCGAGCTGCTTTATGTTTAGCGATGGCATTGACCTGACTTTGGGTCAACATGAGTCTGTCAGGCCCAGCAAGTAATGTGGCTTTTAAGCGGATGGAGATAGACCTTTTATGAGCAGCATCATTAGCAATACTTTTTTTCTGCTGTGTAGACAGCGTGACGTCTGAGGCAATGTACGACATGATGACATTATATTAAATGGTATTATTGTTTTCTTCGTTGTTTTGGCTCAATATTTCGATAGCCAGTGGATGAGGTAAAAATGGCTAGTTTTACACACAAGTCGTTTCCTATCGTGTCTCTTTGAGTAGCTCCAGTGATGGCTTCCGCGGATGAGGCCATTCCTAACGGAACCCGGACGTTCGCGAATATCTTGGGAAGCGTGGTTTTGACGAATGGAATGATGGCTGTAGCGATGAAGCCTCCATTGCGTTGTCTTTGCTGAGGTGTATTTTTGTAGGCATGGTTTGACAATAGGGTTGTCTAACAACAGAATTGTCTATACAAGGATATCCATTTTTCCATTGAGAACATCCAATATCATGAATCAATATGAGGTCATTAGAGCGTAACAAAGGTAATTTGCACCTGGAGCTTCTGTGCATCGGATTTCGATGGCAGGCGGATAGTCTTTGAGACGTTCGGTATGTTTGGAGACATCGAAGTGGAAGATGGGAAACAGCTTAGCTTAATCGTCCATGGAAACTTGTGTGCCTGTTTCCACGTCTTGGTACTTCTGCGTGGCCTCCATCAGCATCACGTACGCGCAAGAATAATTTATTGTAGAATTAGCTAAGTTGTATTCGATTTCTCGTTCAGAGTATTGTCTGGAGTTGATTTGTACGTGAATGTGAGACAGATTGAGATGTTTAAAGATGTGTTGGTTTTTGAGATTGTGGTTGAGCAGCGTTATGTTGCTTCGCCAGCTGAAAGGCGATGAAGATATGCCTGGGAAGTTGGCTCCCTTGATTGGTGGCGATCCTCCACGAGGTATGTTCTGTGAAAAACTGCTGCATGTAGATGCTATGTTGTTCGAAGTAGAGGTTTTTGATGAATCGATCTAACGTTGTTTCCAGTTTTAGCATATGCGTGGTGGAGGGTGTGATTTTAGGCATCCCCAGCGTCAACCACATTATGGTAAATTCTCCATTGACTGGAAGTGGTGATCTGTGTATGTATTGATCTGGTGAGTCACTTTTCAGCACCATAGTGTATTTGGCACCCTTAAAGAATATTTTGATATCTTTACACGCATCAAAGATGCTACTGAGATGAAGAAACATGCAGATCTTATGTCCATTATCGGTCAGAACACATCGAGCGGTAAATCCAACGTCTAGCCAACATTACGTGCAATTGAGAAATTGGCTCTGAAATTTTGTCCATTGACCGCAGTAGCATCAGGTACCGCTGCCAGAGTAAGCGTATCTCCAGTACCACCAAACTCGTATCGAACTGCACCTTTCGCAGCATCATTTCATGTTGGTTGCTCACGATCGCATGTAGTCATTGCTGAACATGATCGAGTTCTGTATGGTACTGGCTTGAGGTAAGTAGCCATTTATTTCTTCGATGGTTGGGTTGTTCAGTTGATATTGAGCAGATTTGAATAACGTCCATCCATTATTTTTGGAGCGTGATCTGAGACACAGCATCATAAACCACACCAGTATCCTCACGCACTATTTTACCTCGAACCTCTAAAAGGCCTTATGGGGAAGCAGGTACACATATTCGTCGCGCGTCTCGATCTTTCTTTTGTTGTTCGCTTTAAGAGTGTTGATGTTGTCTTGATACTCCATATACTCGTACTCTGTGGTGGAGTCATCCACCGGAGTATCGTCGTTGAGACGGAGTAATCGGGAGTGAATCTCGAATACATGATGCTATGCTATATGAGTATGATGAAATTAACATCGTGATAAAAAATTACCATAATCGATTTAAACTATACCTGGACATAATCACGCCAAGAGAGGATGGAGGACTTTTCTTCCAAGTCCTGTAAGATTTTTTTTTCGGATAGCTTGCTGAGGACTTTAGACATTTCTTGAAGAACATTCATCACACGAGACACTATAATCTCTTCTATAGGAGAATAAGTTCTGCCGCGGTCATCTATGACAGTGGCATGATTTTGATGGCTATTTTTGTCCTGCAGCCGTTCCCGTCGCTAATTCTCCTCCGGTCGCTTCTGCTTCGGCCGCCTTGAGAGCTATGGGGTATACTTTGGCGGCAATACCTGAAAGAGCTGAATGTAGAGAAGAAAGCAGAGTGGATAAAAATCCACACACGATTTTACGTTGATGAACACGCAAAGTTCTCACCGTTGCTTTATTTTAACTACAAACGTTTTTTAGACGCGTCTACTACCTCTCTACGCTATCAAACCTTGCTTCACGCGACCAGATAATAGGTGAATCTTTCGTTGTTGCTATCGACGGTATTTCCAGACTGATCCGTCAGCCAGATGGCAGTTTCCGAGATTACGTACGTTGTCGCGATTGTATAAGAAATGAACGGATTGGGACGAAGTTGCATGAGAGAACCTGGTGAGACGTTAATCAACGTGGAATAAATGATGTTGGATTCAGAACCCACCGAAGATAGCAATCTATAAAGCGATCGAGTAGTAGATTAGGAGTGTTGATGTCGGTGATGTTGACTGGAAGATCTCCTTTGTAGATTCTATTTTGAGTCAGGGTAGTCCCCACGCTGAACTCAAGGATGGATCCAATCGAGTTGACAATGTCGTATCGCACGGCGTATAATCCGACAGAGTGACGCGAGTCTGGAACATTGAGTAATTGCGTTCGATTTTAAAGTTGGCGGAGGTATCTCCGTTGGCGACAATCCGTCGAGTGATTTTCACAGCAATGTCGGTGATGTTGTAACCGCCTGGAGAGATCGTAATAGTTTTCTGTTTTGACGCGACCACGTGTGAAAACCGATTGTTGTTCTCGGTGACATTGAAGAAAGTGTTCCAGATTTCTGAGGAGATGAGCGCAAATTTCCTACGACGATTTTTGGTCGAGTTTCAGAGGTGGATTATATCTCAAGGTGGACCTAGCCGTCTTCGAGTCTAAAAAGATCGTGTCATCGGTGAGAGACATTTGGAAAACTCTATATCAAGTCTTCGTACAAAATTCGATACTTATCCGACTTCACCAGGTACTGACTTAGAAGATGATTGAGGATTTCCGCCATCTCGTTGTCGATCTTCACACTGACATTTGCAGCTTGTTTAGAAGCGGTCAGCAACTTTAGTCGAGAGACCATCTTGGCAGGAGTATGAAAGTAGCGTATGCCACTTCCTGTCTTCTCACTCTCCTGTGGTAAGGAAAACAATTATTTTAACTTGCCAGTTATTCCTGACTGCTGCGCCTTCTGATTGGACTTTTTGTACTCGCTCTTGTTCTAATTAACCTCTGTACGTTTTCTCCCTTTTGTCAGTTTAGTATTTCACTTCATCCTAATCCCTTTTTTCTTATCCATTTCTGGTACATTCTTAACCAGTGAACCATACCTTTGGTTTACTTTACCAAGTAATTCACGTGCTAATACAGTGGCGAAATAATCTTAATACAGAGGTTGTGTTTTCATGCTTAAATATTCTTGAATGTCTTCAACCTTTTTTGCCCAAATTCAGTTAACTATTCTAACTTCAAATCTGGTTCTGAGTACTTAACATTCCTGATAATAAGATCGACAGACTCAATATTTTTTGTGTTCATACTCTCCAAGTTTGGTGACTTTTTTTTCATCTTTCTGCAACTTTTCTAAATTATCGTTGCTCTCTTCTTCCTGCTTATTCACCTCCTTTAACTTTGATTTCGTAAGTTCTTCTTTTATATTTTCGAAATTAGTTTCTTCCTCTTGCATCTTTTTCTGCATGTCTTCTTCCTCTTCTTGTTTCTTTTTCGGCCTTTTATAGGTTTTTCACGTCCTGCTTCTACCTTGTCTGATACCTTTTCAATGTGCATTCTCCTGTTACTTCCTTAGTTTCTGCCTTTGTTTTACCAGTTTCTGCAGGTTGTTTTGGATCTATTGCCTTGGTTTAACTTTTTTTTGTTGGAGATGTAGTTTGCTTTTAAGCAGTTTTTACTTTAGGTTGTTTTGGAGTTGCTACTGCTTGTGCTAACTCCTTCAGCAACTGCTGTTGCAGATGCTGAGTTGTTGTCAGCGTTTTCAGCATCAGATCGTGCTTATGATCGTAGGTCGTCTTGGCTTCGTCGATTTGGGCTATGAGTGGCTTAAACAATTCTTCAGCAACGTCGCGTTGATTGAACTATTGACCTATTTTGTCTTCGAGCACACGTTGGCGTAACTCCGCCTGATGCTTGACAAACGTTTTGAAGACATCGTCACGCTGACGACATGTATTAAATTTTTTGCACTGCATGGACGATGTTTTTTTTTCAGCCACATAAACTAATCAGGCAGGTAAAATTCGTCAAAGTCCTTGAGATACAGTTCAGGAATCATTCCAGCGTCTCGATGAAATGACATGAAGTCGTGCTTGGCCGCCGTTGCTTCTGCATAGTAGTTTTTAAATTGTCGGGCGGTAATGCCCACTCAGTGGTCCCTCGCCATCGCGCCCACATCTCGGTTATTCAGACCCGAGAACAGTAAAAACCGTGTTGCGTTGGATGTGTTTAGGAACGTCATAGTACGACTGACTGAGATAAATTCAGTTGCATCGTTTGCATCTCGACAACGAAAATTACTAATGTTATCGATTCGATTTTGATATCTTTAAACACGATGATCTTGTGCAGATCTAAACCCAATGCTTCCACCGACTGATTCTTGTCTAGATCCGCGATCTTGAAGACTTCTACAGAGCTAACCGCCGTCGAATCTCTGGCATAGACACCGACTGCATCAATAAAAGTGATCAGCGTGCGACCTTTGTCCTGACGAGGATTGATCGTGTACAGAATGACTCGATCGTAATTGAGCATTTCATTGAGAAGTATGTTCATGTGCAGGTTGATCTTGCTCCGTCAGGCCGGCCCCAAGATCATGGAATGGCAGTTCTGCATAAACAATCATGCAAATGCTCTGGACAATTTCCTTCGTGTAGATGTTTTTGATGTTCATGGTGTATATAAAATTCTCTTAGTGAACCAGAATGTCTTACACTACCTTTTGGACGTTGATCGGCTCTAGAAGCAATTCCTCGTTGTGCGACTATTCCGACAGACTATCCAGAAAGGTCAACCGCTCTAGGGATTCCACACGTCAACATGAGTGGATACAGTCTTACTAGCGTTGAAGATGTGAGATATCCTACCCCGCCTCCAATGCCGCACGATTGTCTCACGTGAACTTACTCGCACAAACGAGATTATCGATGTCGTCGGGCAACATCAACATGAACGGGTTAAGCTTGTACGGACTTCCTGCATTGACAATTTCTCAAGCATTTAGAGCCTCCGATAGCTTCCGATATGGATGTGGCGCGTGGGAGGTCAAGTGATGAGTGACCTGTCAATGACATCGCCGTGGTCTGGAACATCGTTCACCAATCCAAGGCGCGTGGGAGTCAGTGGAGGACTCAATACGAGAGCGGAGATGATTTACCATTATTGAACGCTGGATCGTGCCATCTACGTTGATAGAGACTGAAGTGGAAATTATATTCCAATCAACTTTCATTAGGTAGAAGGGTTCTGCGTTATAAATATGACGGATCAACCTATGCTGATTGTGAGCGATGCCATCATCATTTACATAGGATCACCTCCATGAAAAATAATACTTTGCGTGGACTTCCTACCACATTGACCATCGCGGATACAACTGAAGCGATATCGTATGGCCAACTCACCTCATTTGGAGGCTCTAAGGTATCAACGACTGGTGACACCATGACGGGAAATGTAGCCATGTCAGCTTTTAAGATGACTGGGTTACCCACAACGGGAACACATTTTCAAAACAGCGCCGTCAGTTACAAACAAGTGACCTACTAGGCGTTGAACCTCGTTGGTTGATCCATGACGGGTGATCTTAACACGGACTACACTAAAATTTTCATGCTGTTCACGCCAGTCAATCACGTCGACTTCGTCAACAAACTGTGTGTGGATGCACGCCGCATCAAAAATAACCATTGCCACATTCCACCGTTGTCAGGGCTAATGGAAATCGATCTGGAGTTTTTGTCTCAGCGTCGTCTGAATTTTAAGACTCGTATCAAGCTTGGAAGATATTAGCCAATCATCTTACGAATGATTATGGCAACTAGTGGGTGACCGCTGAAGTGACTTCCAGGTTTTGGATGGAGTTAGAACTTTCTATGCCAGTCTCGATCTCGAAATTTCATTTGCGTGGAAACGATTTGGACACACTGAGAATTCTCGCGTGGAGATTGGAAGGCACTAAGCAGGATGTGACCGCGGACACGTTATACGCTGAAAACACCATATATTCTCATCGCTTCAGCAATTTATGTATCCATCACAACGACAAAACACATAGCGTTTATGTTTTAGGGATTAACGGTGGAACCCACCAAATTCGGTCTGAACTATTTTCAAATTGTCTTTGGATGATCTCGTCTAATAATCTTGTATAGTTATGGCCTACATTGTGCGAATTGCGACAGAGCTGTAACAGACGTTGTTGGACGATGAGTATAGAAAGGAGTCATGCAATGCATCTAATAATAAACGTGCTGAAGAAGACTAAGGGGAACATGCATATATCAACACGGTGAGATTGGCCTCTAAATTATCCATACAAGACGCCAATGAACTATGGAAGAATGCTGACGTAAAGCGGTCTCATATCTCAGTAGGACACATGCGACCAGAAAAACTCAGGGGCTTTAGGTCAATACTGGGAAGCCTTCAAATTTTGCAACGATCGAGAGTTTGCCCGGTTAGTCAGAGCTTTAAAAAGGCATCGTCCAAAATATGATTGAGGAACTACATGCACGCGTCGTGGGCAACCTGCTGAAAGAGAGCATATCAAACGACGATGATTTGCTCAAAAAAAATATGATGAAACCCACGATGAAGATCACGACTGCATGGACAAAGTGGTCTGAGAAAGCGTTTTCGAGGCTACAAAAAACTAAGAAATTTATCGAGAAGTTTTTAAATCAGGATGGTATGACGTACTAGGACGTGCACGCGATCATGGCAATAATGGTTCTCGAAGACCGTTCTGCGGGTGAGCGAGATAGTGACGACGAGAAGTCGCTGGACATAGATAACACCATGGAAACGCTGTATTACATATTTGTATATGCTGAGGATGATTTATTTGACAAAATGTGATCGCGGTCACGTATAACTATTTAGAAAGTCTGAAGTTGACTGACTGTGTAATTGAGTACAACTTGAAAGAGGTGACCTAGTTTAAAACAGGACATTTTGCAGATGTCACAGAGACTGTGTATATCATGGTTATGTGGAAAGTTGATTCTGATCCAGGAAAAGTTTTTTCCTTCGTCGTAAGATTGCTCGTTGACTTAAAAAACATCGCTTAATCATTTTCAGAGTATACTCTACACTATACAAGGTAGAATGCACTTCTGCTTGAACTTATTTAAAGCTTCCCGCAAGATCTTATCGCAATGTCGAAAAAGGATCGTGCACATCAGCGACTACAAAACGATCGACGAGAGAGATCTCACGTCGCATCAGTATATGAAGAAACTGCCTTCCAAGTTACTTCGACTTCAGCGTGAAATCCTTAGTCGATCACAGCGGGCTACTATCGAAAAGACACTACCCAAAATCGATCATGGAACGCTTCAACGATAATGCGATTTGGTCACGCGTCTTCTACCTGCGCGACAAACAAAGAAAACGTACGGAGCTGCCGACAAAGGATTTATTTACGATCATTTCCAAGTGCGGATTCTACATCTCACCGTCCACGTAAAACTACTTTCACGCACTGCCATCGAACTCAGAGTCGCCTTCAACATTCATCTGGTCAAGGAACAAAAAAGTATCAATGTGTGTATCAGATCCAAGTCGCTCATCGTGTATCGCAAAGATGATTTCGTCGACATCACCTGGTCGTTTATTCAGGGTCACATCGAAGAGATTGTTGGCAGTCTTGATCGGCTTGGATCTTCACCGGATTAAATACTATTTTTGTTTCATAATTTCAAATTCACACCATTATATGGAAGCAAATATGCGTCTCCTCCCAAATCAGTATTGACTACCAGGGTGTGCATCATCGTTGAAAAACAACGACGACTACTGTCTCGTTTTTACTCTTCTTCCTGCCCTACATTCCGCTGATTGACAATGCCGATCTCATCTCCAAGTACGAGACTCATTTTGATACCATTAAAACCACTGGAATTACCTTTCCAGTAGCTGTCAGAGACGTTCCTAAACTAGAAGCGCTGAACGAAAGACTTTCCATAAGCGTGTTTGGGCTCTTTGACAAAATAAATCAGACGGTAATAGTTCATGGTTTATCCACTGCTGATCTCAAAAAAGCATCACAAGTCAGTATCAGTTTACTTCATTTTCAAGACCATTTCGTGTACATCAAAGACTTCTGTCAGTTATGTTCTCAGTACACCTAGCATAAAAATTATGGCTTTTTTGTTATAGATGCTTAAAATTCTTTCCACATACAGCAGAACTTCACGAACACATCTTGTCGGGGTATTGTCAATAATAACAGACTGTGAAGATGGCAGACGATGGCATGCTTAAGTTCGATCATCATCACAAAAATAAGCTCCTACGTTGTACATCACCTTCGACTGGAAAGCCACACTAGAAAAAGTAGAAGGACCCTCACCCGTTCCTTAAAGATCTTTTATCAAGATTTAACATAAATACGTCCCATGCTTGATTGGGTTTAAGGAATGCTGTTCCATCGATGAATCATTGTGGTCGGGGTATCGTCAGCATCGTGGTGAGGATTGCATTCCGTGGTTTTCTGAGCTACTCGGCGATGAAATGGAAACGCATTCAAGAGATATGAAAAAATCCATTACCGATTGCTACTCTCACTGCACGACAGCTGCGACAATATAAAACATCTAAACACTGCCATATCTGTGAAAAACACTATAAACCACACGACGCCAAAGTGAGAGAACACTGCCATATCAATGGTTGCTATCGAGGAAATGCCCACATGGACTGCAACTTACGCTCTAAGACACAGACTTTCTTCCGGTCATTACTCATAAGTGGGTATGATGGTCATTTCATCATCCACGAGTGAAACCTATTCTTGCATCGGTTGGAACAAAGATGAAATGCATCCCCAACAATTTATGATTCATTGACTCGTTTTAGTTTATTTCAACGTCGCTGGAAGAACTAGCTAATCTCTATCCAAGTTTAACCATCTCGACAAGGAGTTTGGCAACCAGGCTGATCTTCTTAAACAAAAAGGATATATCCATACGAGCACATCGATGCGTCCTCGAGATTCAACGAAACGTAGCTACCGTCTCAAAAAGACTTTTATTCTCATCTAAGCCTGACTGGAGTCACCGATGAGGAATACCAATACGCGTGCAAAATATGGGACGCATTCGACTGCCACACTCTCGGACATAATCACGATATTTATCTCAAAAACAGATGTAGTTTCCTGCTATGTTTGAAAACTTCCGAAGCACGTGCCTGAGCCATTATCGACTCGATTGTTTCTGGTACTTCTCAGCGCCAGAACGCTATACTCAAGGGCATCGGAATGACCGTAGAGCTTTTCACCGACCAGGACATGTTTATGCTAACCAAGCAGATGATACGTGGAGGTATCTCCGTCAACAGTAAAAACATACGCTGTGGCCAGCAATAAATACATGAATAACTATGACCGATTATCAGGCTGAAATATCCCATTCTACCACGGGCTGAATAACATCATGAAAGAAATTTCACGAGATAAAATTTATAAAATCAAATAAAATAAAGGTTAATTTGCCTGATTGGATTTATGCAATAGTCGTCCGAGAGTTATGTACTGGTAAGTTACTATGTTTTAAATGGATATGTGTAGCTTTCAGTCTTCTTGTCATTTTTAAACGACAAAAGGCGCGTGAGAAAAGTTGAATCGAGCGGATGCTTGGGGTCACGCTTGCACTTCTTGTGTTTATATATAATACCGATAAGTGTGATTTCGTTTTGTCAGACATTTCATCCGTCTTTATTGATCAAGCGTCAGAATCCTGTAGTAAAACCTAGTCAGGTATCAGTTTTTCAGAATTAGAATTAAGTCTGGAATTTCAACCAAGTTAGGTTGCCACATACTCTAGTAAAGTCATTTTGTAAACATTTGATGCATGTTATATAATATGAATATAGTATTATTTTAATACAATTGTCACTTGTGTGGCCTGCATCAACAAATCGTTTTCCAGTGTTATTTGTCAAGCCTAAACTTTTACTTTCCTCCTGGCTGTCCTCAACCTATTTTTTTTTAAAAAGATATTTATTTCTTAAACGTCTTGTTCAGACACATCGTACCTAGATTTCATGCTATTCTCTGATACACACTTCGCCATAAAACGATATGCGCTAGCGCAATTATATTTATCATGAAAGGTGAAAAGGTCTTGTTGGGCGCTGTAAACAAAAGCAATACAGACCCTCTTAGGCTAACCAGACTCAGGAATGGGGTCACGTAACTCGTTTAGCTAATGGGATATAGCTTTATGGTCGTCATTCTTATCGTCACTTGTAAAAATGTTGTTTGGAAATGCGGGCTGTATATTTAGAGCTCATATTTTTACATTTTCCTCTATCGCCCCAACAACCACCTTTGTGTATAGCTTCAAGTCATAAATAATGTGGATGCAGCTTCAGTCGCTCTTTGCTTGATGTAACGGTTAGATTAGGTTCTATGGGTAACAAACACTGCATACTAATTTTTTGAATAGTAGCATTGCATGATAAAGGTATTCACATCTGTACTACACCAAGTATACAAAATGTAACATTTATCTGTATCTTATATTATTTGTATACAGTTTTAAAAATGTCACGATATCTTATGTTATTTGTGCATTATGGCTATATTAGGTTCAAAATGGATTGTTTTCGGTTTGATGGGTTAAAAATATTACATTCAGGTCTGGGTAGGTTGGTAAAACCTAGTAAGAAACCAATTTTTCAGAATTAGAATTTACTGTGAAATTTCAACTAAGTAGTTTACCACATAGTCTAGTAAAGTCATTTTGTAAACGACTTGATGCATTTTATATCATATGAATATGATATTATTTTCAATACAGTTGTCAGCTCTGAGGCATACATCTAAAAATTGTTTTCCAGCGTTATTTGCTATGCTTTGAGTCTTTCTTACCTCCATGCTGTCCTCAACTTAAATAAATTTTTAAAAAAATAATTTTGTAATCTAATTGCTCACATAGATTGTACCTAGATTTCTTGTTATCCTCTCATACACATTTCATCATGAATAGAACATTAATTTTACTGCCTTCCATCTCTAGTGTACAATCTTAATTACTGTAGACTGTACCAGACAACGTTCTCTACATTTGGTCGTGAGAAAGAAATATTCAACTAAGTCGCGATTTCCTGTTATTTCAAGTGAATCACTCTCATGTGCATGTTAGTATAAACAGAATGACATAATGGGAAACTATATCAAATCTTCAAAATGTAGGGAGTCTCCATCAAGCAGAAATCTTGATAGTAGTATATGGGGGTTGTTGTTGTTGTTGGGCTTAACGCCATTTTTCAGCA
>QKMX01049566.1:0-15076 GCA_003401595.1 Venustaconcha ellipsiformis
ATTATTATTATTATTATTATTATTATTATTATTTACTACTTTCCAACATCCAATGGATTTTAAAGACAAAGACTGCATTCTTCATTTATTTAATGCCTGTGTTCTTGTAATTATGTTCATGTGTGTTATTCACCTGTGTAGTGACAATATTTGACAATGTAATGACTTGTAATCAATGCTTCAAACAAATAAGAGATGTTGCTTTATTTTATTTTAAACTTCCAGTCATAGGGTCATATGAAAAGGCAGCTTGTTCTCAACTGGGTCATTCACAGTGCCCCCATCCCCTCTTCTGGGCCCTCAAAACACTTTCTTCATCTTAAAAAAAAAACAACACTCTAGGAATATGACAAGCATTTGTTACTTAGTTCAAAAGTTTGATATCACATTAAATGCTGCAACCTAAGAAATTACCTTTGATTTTGATTCCAAGGTCTAGAAAGGCTTGTTATCAAAGTTGTTCAAATCATTGCAAGTTTTTACAAGGTGCCAACTTCAATCATATTCAAGCTGTGTAAACTCTTAAGTCATCACAACAAACCTTCTACTAAAGGTCACATGATGCTGATTATAAAACTTGTACAAGATGTGCTTGATAGTTTACTTACTTAAAACATTCAATAGAAATCTATTTTTATTTATTTATTCAAGCTATTGTATTCACAAGCTTGATCATATGGCCATGTGAAGCTGGTTGTAAAACTTATTCAAGACCTTGCAAAGACAAACAAACAGGCCATCAAAATTGATCCTTGTTTGTTCAGATATTGTGTTCATAAGCCATTATTTTCAAAAACTCGTCTATCTTTCATCTTTGTACAGAGGTAACACAATAATAATTACACAACTTTTCTTAGATGTAGTTTCTTGTACAAAGTTTTTTGAAGACTTTCTATCTCTTCAAGTTACTGTTACAATCAACATGTATATGCAGGGCAAAGATTTCAAAAGGAACCTTTAACCTTGATACCAATGTGCTGAATTATTCTGAGATATTGTTAATATATATCAATACAGAAAAGGTTATACAAGTTATTAAATCCATGTAAGAAGGAGCAAAAACAATGTTGAGAAGCAATGTAGGATGTGCAGTGTGATTTGAAATATAAGTTGTAGTTCATTAAGGATCTTGTCCAAATCCACTACTGTTCAAAATTGTAATGGATGCAGTCAGTGAAATTGCCAGGCAAGCAGTACCATGTTACAAGCTGTATGCTGATGATCTGATTGTGGCAGAAGACTCAGCAATGAACCTTAAGACAAGGTTCATCAGATGTCTAATTACCTAAGAAAGTAAAGGTCTTAAAATCAACGCTAGCAAAACAGAAACCATGGTATGCTTAAAGATAGATGAACTGTTGAGAGCACAGGAAATGTATTGAACCAAGTAGAGACTTTTGGGTATCTTGGATCAGTAGTAAAAAGCTAAGGTAGGATATTGGGAGGATGCCAAGCAGTGGATTAGTAGTAAAAGCTAAGGTAGGATATTGGGGGGATGTCAAGCAGAGGATAAGTGGTAAAAGCTCAGGTAGGATATTGGGGGGATGTCAAACAGAGGATCAGTGGTAAAAGCTAAGGTAGGATATTAGGATTATGCCAATCAGTGGATCAGTAGTAAAAGCTAAGGTAGGATATTGGGTGGATGTCAAGCAGAGGATCAGTGGTAAAAGCTTAAGGTAGGATATTGGGAGGATGTCAAGCAGAGGATAAGTGGTAAAAGCTAAGGTAGGATATTGGGAGGATGCCAAGCAGAGGATCAGTGGTAAAAGCTAAGGTAGGATATTGGGGGGATGTCAAGCTGAGGATCAGTGGTAAAAGCTAAGGTAGGATATTGGGAAGATGTCAAGCAAAGAATCAAGGCATCCTGGAAAAAGTGGAATGCTTATAAGGAGTAGTCTGTGATTGGAAGATGCCAGTCAGAGGTACAGGAAAGGTATACAAAACAGTGACATGACCAATGCTGATGTATGGAGCAGATGCATATCACTAAGGAGGAAAATAAGAAGAACTCCTGGAGAGAAAAGAAATGAGAATGTTACATTGGATACTTGGGATTTCGCTTAAAGAAAGAAAAGAAATGAAAACACAACCAAATAGTTAGAGTAGTTTGTATCAGAGACAGGCCATGGTGGTATGGACACGTGAAAGGGGAGGAAAAAAATAGCTTCATCTGAAGACTCATGAAGGCAGACGTCTATGGATAATAAAGTCAAGGATAGCAGATGTAAAGATAAATGGATGTGGTACAGCAGGATCTGAAGCAACTTGAAATCACAGCAAAATATACTGGTGACAGAACTGAATGGAGAAGGTTAACCCATGTGGCTGACCCCTCTTTTGAAATGGATTATCAACCAGAAGGAGAGAGATGTAAATGTAAAGACTTCTCTGGTCACCATTTCACATGTTTTACATCTTAATGATTTGTACTTACCTCTTTCCTTGCTCAGACACAAATCTGGCAATGCAATCCAAGTCATGGCATTTCTTATCCCTATGATTTGGTCGCACCAAAAGTCCCCTGGCCAACAGATCTTGTGCATGGTATGTCAAGTCCAAGTTGAAGCTTCCCACAACAGAAAGAACTGTGATGGCTTTCAACATTCTTATTCTTGCATCAGCAGCACTTTCTTGCCAGTCAGTAATACTAGTCTTAGCCAAAGACTCCAACAGTGGCATTAGAAGACAGTCTGTTACCTGTTTTTAAGATGACACCTGTATATCATATTATCCTCCAACCTTATCACATTATCATTATACTTCAACCAAATCAGAGTATTATTATTAATACTAGTATCATTCCAAAATCACATTATTATTATTAGTATTATTATCTTTGACCCTGATCATATTATTATTAAAAGTATAATTATTCTTCTACCTAATCACTTTATTTTTATTATAAGAATAACTATATGTCAACCAAATTATGTTATTACTAGTTATTATTATTACAAGTATAATTATTCTTCAACCTAATCACATTATTATTAAAAGTATTATTATACTTTAATCAAATCACATTATTAGCATTATTTATAATCCTTGAACCTATCACATAATTATAAGAATTATTATTATTCAAGCTAATCATATTATTATTATAAGTATACTTCAACTCAATCACCTTATTATAAACATTATTATCCTTCAACCTATTATCCTTTACATTTTTATTATAAATTATCCCTCAAAATATTCACTTGTGGTAAGCTAAAAATTGTGCAAAAGAACTGATATGTTTACATATATGTGACATTAATACAAAAAAAAGTTAATTGGTTTGTGACCACAGAACACATGCATCTAAATGTGAGCATTGATTTCATAGCAGTGTAATCCAAACATTTTCAGAAATTTTGTATAAGAAAAGTGATAAGGATATTGTATTCTGACATTCAGAACCAATCATAGGAAAGGGAACAAATAAACCATAAAGTTTATCCTATGGATCAGCAACGATATTGGCCAAAAGGAAGACAGTCCTAATGGCGGTTTCTTTAAATAGAAATCACATGAAATACAGCCTCTCTGAAATTTCTGAAGAAATATAAATCTTGACCAATTGGTTATTCAATGTCAGAAGTGCCACCACCTAATTAATCTTAACTCAGTTATGGTAGTTGCTTAATGATGCAATAAAATTTACAGATGAAAAGACAAAAACTTTATTTCTTGCACTATGAGTGAGGGATTGCAAATTTTCAGCAAATTTCTGCCTTGTCACCTGTATATAAACCATGGGTGTGGTTCTGCAAAATTATAGTTTAATAACAGCAATTACTCATCCTGTTGCTATCGCTTAGCTAATCTATTTTCATGCCGAAAATATATCATCCGAATGATGTGAATACATCCTCCCAAAGTGGAGCTAATTTGCACACCACTCTCTCACATGGTCATGCACTAAAGGTAGATGTACCCTATATGTCATTCTTTCACAAATGCCATGCTGTACAAACATCTGAAGTTGTGTGACAGAGAAAATATGCCTCTGGACAACTAATATACCACAGTCAGCAGTCTCTCTCTCTCACTACTGTCTGTTCATTCTAAAATCTGTATTGTAGCTATTTGTTTTAACCCCTTAGAACTTCGTTCTTTGTGAGAATTCAGAAGCTACCTCATGTTCTACCCATGGTGAAAGATACTTTTACTTAAAATATGAACTGAATGGTATGTGTAAGCCCTTATGTTCTAGGAACAATAACAGACCCAGCTCAAATATGAAGGACATTGCTTCCTCCACTCGATAAAATAATTATAACTATGCACAATGTTTGCATTGACACTGTTCATGTATTTGCATAAAAAGAATATTACCTCAATAAATAAATATCACACCTGGAATATCTTGTTTCTTTTATTTTGTATGGAAATATTTCAGCAATAATTTTCATCCTTTGTTTATTTGTAAATCAAGTTTTGTGGCAATAAGGGACCACGCTACTAAAAAAAGTCAGCCAAACAGTCGGTGAGGCAGTGTGGCCACAAAAAGGCCTTATCAATCGCCCACACACTGCATCAAGTTCTCATATCTCTAATGCTTTAGGTAGTGGGTTGCTCCCTCCTAATGCGGAGGTACAGCATGGTGAACACAAGTTGCACCCACTCGATGGGGAGGTAGAGCTCTGCGATAGCAGGTTGCACCCTCTGTCTAAGAAGGTTGAGCACCAAAACCGTTGGTTGCACCCTCCATTTAGTGAGGCTGAGCACTATGTTATTGGATTGCTCCCTCCCATCATGGAGGTTGAGCACTGCAATACATACTGTGCCTCTGGCAATGTGTTGGTCCCTTCTGTTAGGGAGACCACATCGCAATCAAGATGTACAGAGTGAAGATGAGGTCACTCATCAACAGTATGGGGAATGGGCCAGGACTGAGCTTCTCCCTCTCCCCGCTCCACCATCCCACCCTGTGCATGATTTATAATCCATACACAGGACTATGGCTAGGGATAGGGACCACTTCAGTGTCCCCCTACCCAATTATACCTATCAACCCTAATGGGATGTGCAGCCCTCCACCTCAGGGACCTTGGTCCATTATGCCCCCATGGACTACTGCACCTTGCTGTACCATTCAAAGTGATGCTGCGGCTCGTGTCTCACCATTACCTCACCATGTGGTTTCCTTCAGGAAGGCTAAAGATGTTACGTCATCATGGGTATTAGACGTCTCCCCTCCACACATCCTAATCAACCAGGCATTGCAACACATAGTGCTCCTATGCCTCCTCCATAAATGGACATAGCACACCGACTCTCCAACTCAGAGTGTGGTTGACTATGAGTATGACAATACTCTCTCCATCCTCGTTGACTCCAATGAGTTTGAAACAGAAGCTATGGCAATGACACCTTTTCTCAAGGCTACTCCCTCATTTCAGGTGGATGAGGAAGAAGATGAGGTCTGATCCTCTGATAAGGTGGTAAATGAGGTTTACAGTTAACCCCCAACTTGTACCCCAAACCTTCCAACACACAGTCCAAAAAGATCCTTGCAAAGTTTGGAAAAGATCTCCAGGGTACCACTTCAACCAGACCTCTTCCTTCTAGAAACATACATCTACAATTGAGGAAAAATCAGAAAGGTTTACACAAGGACAAAATATTGCTCAACAACACAGAGGGTGATCTGTCCTTCCCTCTATGTTGACACCCCTTATCTCTTATTCCAGCTACTGGGTGCATTCCCCAAAGTGGCCTATTAAACCTCCTCCTTTGGGCGCTGATGCGGTCAAAGTCGGTATTTTGTCAGGATACTGGGAATGTCTTCCCATCAAAACAATTAATGCCATGGAACAGAAAACCTGGTTACTTGTAACAATAGCCTTGCATGCCAACCTCTTCTCAGCTACTTCCTTTAGTATGCTGAGATAGGCCTCCTTGAATCCAGCTATATTACATGTGCTGGAGGCTGTGGCAAAACATTCCGGCATGCACTGTCTGTTGCCATGGCATTATTGGCATAATTTCTGCACATCCATCATGATGGACTCAAAGAAGGTCTTGCTTAACCACAGTAAAGACTTTCTAAGGGCTGCTCATCTAGAAGCCGAAACCTTCATTGGGGGTCTCATTCCTACCATGGCTTCTCAAAACTTGTTCTATCACCAACATCGATCTTTTACCTCCACTCATGGTGCATCATATTCAACCAGGAAATGAGGTTGTATTTTTCAAGCAGGCACAACCCCAGTTCAACCCACAAATTCTTGCTAGACCTCCTCCTCCCTCATAAGGTCCATGGCACCCAGGTCACCGCAGATCCAAGAGGAAGTTTTCTAACCCTCCTTCCCTTCCTACCAGGGCAGGAAGCAGGGAGTGCATCCCTAGCAAATTACCCCCTCTCCTGCCATGCATCCCTTTCCCAAATGTTCCAGTAGGTGCTTGCCTAGACCTTTTCTAAGAGACTTGGTCAAGCATTATGGATGATGGGTGGGAACTCTCCATTGTAAATGAGTACCCGGGTTATAGACTCCAGTTATAGGAACAACCCACACTATCAAGGATCCCAATTTTCTTTCCCCAGTCCAATCTGGTGGAATTAAGTTAGAGTTGCACACCCTTTTACAGAAAGGGCAATTGAGAGAGTTTCAAATGATAAGTCTCCCACCTTCTACTACTGAATCTTAGTGGTCTTAAAGAAAAGCAGGAAATTTTGAATCAATATCAATCTCTCCCTGCTCAACAAGTTTCAGTTGAGCAGGAAACCTTCAAGATGGAGACAACCTCCTCAATCCAGACCACTCTTCCGCCATCCAATTGGGCAGTCTCCATCGACCTTCAGGATATCTATATATATGTCTATTTACACATCCCCATATTTCATCCACACTGCAAATATCTTCATTTTGGCCTAGACCAGGAAGTCTTTTACTTCTGGGTTCTGCCATTTGGAATCTCTTCCGCACCCAGTCTTCATCTGGGTTATGAAAGTGGTAGCAGCCTAGCTTCGAATAAAGGGAACATCAATTTTCTGGTATTTTGATGACTGGATGATTCACCATGTCCGTGTTCAGTCCCTTCATTAGGATCTGTTCTGCTCTTGGTTCACCATAACTCAATTGGGTCTCCTACCCAACTTTGAGAAGTTGGAACTCATTCCAAGGAATTTGTTTACGTGGGGTTGAACTTACTCAACAACCAAAACTTGGTCCAGGTTCCCCTGGATCAGGTAGATCAAATCCTTGCTCCTTGAGATGCTATGAGTGAAAAGCTTTTCATCTGCTCACCTTTATCTTTCCATACTTGGAACCTTGAATGCCTTTGGAAAATTGGTTCCTGAAACCTCACAGATTCTCTATCAACCCCGATACCTCTAGCACCAAATTTTCACCACCATTTGCTTTGGTGGATGAATCGATACACATTCTTGATGGGGGTTCCCATGCATGCACCCGAACCCCATTCCTATCTGTTTGCAGATGCATCAGATTCTGGCTAGGGAGACCATTTAGAGCTGCAGGGCATAATTCTCCATGGTTCCTGGACTCTGGCCAAATTGTCCCTCCAAATTAGCAAGCTAGAAATGAAAGCAGTATTTCTAGCATTGCAAGAGTGCATCAACCTAATAAGTGGCTTATGTATCATGGTCTCCACAGACAAGACATCTGCTAAAGCCTGCCTATGACATCAAAGAGGCATTCATGTTTCTTCTCTTTGTGTGCAGGTCTGGAACCCTTTCATCTGGGCAGCCTCAGAGAATGTCACAATCTGAGTTCACTACATTCTGGGTGGGCAAGGTCAACACATTTGCGGAGAGCCTGTCTAGAACAGACCGAGCCTTCCACACAGAATGGTGTCTTTACAACTCAGTGACAGAGTCCCCATTTTCCCTTTGCAGAAGACCTCTAGTGGACCTGTTTGTAACCAAGCTCAACAACAAACTTCCTTTTACTTGTCTCCTGTCCCAAATCAGAAAGCATTGGGCAGTCAATGCATTCAGCTTCCAGTGGGATCACCTATTCACCTATTCACATATGCCATCCCACCTTTCTGTCTGCTACCACAAGTTATGCAAAGAGTTCAAACTTCCACTGCTCATATAATTCATAAGTTTTCATACAAAGTCACCAGTTGCATCATTCAAACCAGAAGAGCTTCTACATTCAACTCTTATGATGCCAGGTGGAGAATCTTCTATGATTGGTGCAGTAGAAAACATGTTAATCCTATCCGCCTTCTGTAACTTCAATTTTCTTTTGTTCCTCTTTGAGAYCAAAAGATGTTCAGTATCCACTATCAAAGGCTACTGAGCTGCCAACTCCAACACACTTAAATTCTCACAGGGCACAGACATTGGTTCAGATCACATCTTACTGATTGGATAAAGTTTTTTGAGCTTCAGAGACCTTTCTCCTACTCCCTTGTGCCCAGGTGGAATCTTTCCCATGGTTTTTGGTCATTAACCAAAGCACTTTATGAACCATTGAGTGAAGCTTCCTTTTTGGATCTCACACTCAAAACTGGGTTCCTTCTGACCCTTGACTCAGCTACACAAAGAAGTGAAGTTCATGTCTTGTCCATTGACTCTGGCAGATTTAAAGGGAACGGAACTATGACTCAGGTTCCCTTCTCTGCTAACCTGGTTTTCTTGCAAAGAATCAGTTACCTTCAGTAGCCCCCATATCCATAGAGATTCTCAGTCTCAATAAAATATGCACATGAGATCATTAAGATAGACTTTTATGCCACAAGCATGCTCTTTGCTTCTATCTTAATGTCTCCAGGGCAAAAAGAAAGGGTTGGAAATGTCTCTTTCTCCCTGTTAAGAGCTCTGTAGACATTTCAGCTGCCACAATCTTCCAGTGGATTGTCATGACAATAAAATGAGCTTATGAGTCTCTCACAGACTGAGACCTCACTTTTACGAAACTTAAATTCCATGATGTTTGAGCCATTGCTACCACATGTGCCTACTTTAATCATTCCACTCTGGAGAATATCATGAAAGCAGCATTTTTGCACTCCCATAATACCTTTTCCTCCTTTTACCACCACTCATTAGCACAACAGAGTGCAGGCTTTTTTTCTCTGGGTCCCATTATTATGGCACATCATGTTGCTCAGAGAGGCACGAACATTCTATACAAATGGACCTCTCCATCTATGGTGAGTACTTTCAATTTCTCTGTTTTTGATCAGTTTGACATCAGCCTACCCACATAACTGACAATTTGAGATAAGCAAGAGCAACAGGATAAGTAATTGCTGCTATTATAATGTAGGGGTTGGGGGGGTAAAACTAATTTTAATTATGCAATACTTACCTGTCACTATTGCAGAATACCCTCCTCCCACCCCACTCTGATATCTTGCATAACTGTTGTCTATGAAAAGATGACCATGACCATGCAATCAATTGGTGTGAAAAAGGTCAAAGGGTCACACTGACTTTTTCTCCACTCTCGTAGGATGTATTCACATCATACAGATGCTATATTCTCTGCACAAAAATAGATTAGCTTAGTAATAGCAACAGGTAAGTATTGAATAATTAAAATTAGTTTAATACCCCAAAAAACTATCATTAATAAATAAGTACACAATGCCCTCCCTGTCTGACATCACTTGTCAATATTCACATGCAGTGAGAATGATTATGAATAATATCAGTGGCCTTCTTACAGTACTGTTATCCTTTATGCGAAGTGAACTGAATGTATAAAATCACTATGTTGCTTACACAATGAAGCTAATACACATTTTTCTGTCCCAAATGCCTATAGCAACCTGGATTTGCATAACTTGCATAAAATTGAGTACAATAATGGTACCCTAATATGGTTTTCATCAAATCTGTCCACGTTGTACTGAAACAAAGAACTATGCAGTTTTTTGCTAAAAACTAGCCTTGAGGGACAAGTGCAATTCACTAATACTTGCCAGTAAATTCTAATGGCTTTTGTTGGAAATTTTTACACAAAAATTAATGTGGTGGCTGCATGTAAAACATGTTTGTAAAAAAAAAAACAACAGGGAAATATGACCAACTGTGACAAGAAAGAAAACCTTCAAACACTTAATTAAGATACATATCGAAAAGGTGTCATTCTTGGTTTTGAAATTGCTGCTGCTTTTAATATTAAGCATTATCCTTCCAGGATCAACTGCTGGTATCACTTGTTTCCTCCCCACTGATGCACCTATGCACTTAGTAATCACTACCTGAAATCACAGTGGCTCATAATGTTACTACTGTGTTAAATGAATGAAGAATGTTTTATGTACAGAACAGAGAACTGTTTACTTTACATTTTAATACAAATTTGAAACATGACAGGTTCAACTTAGACACAAAGATATTTTCCCCACTTATAGAAACACATGTAATTGAGATAAACAAAAATGGACTCTGACAAAGATGGTTTAATGCAAATGATATAAAAGAGCTTAATGGATCAATCTTAGAAATTGGATCAGATACAGACTGTAGTCCAGTTTCAACACATGTGATTCACATCAGTGATTCAACACCAAGTGATTCAACACCACATGTAAGTGATTCACATCAGATGAGGCCACAGTCCCACTTGCACTGATGGACAGATGACATCTTCCAGTTCAAAATTGATCATATTGATTTTAATGTCATTTCAATTGTTGAACTTTGACCACTATCCAAAAAGAAAGTTCTTTTTTAAAAGTTTTTTTTTTCTTGAATATCTGATGGAAAAGGCTGCTAAAGACCTGAAAGTTTACACCAAGGAATCAGGGAGCAAATGCATCTACATTGTCATTAGCATTATGTAGATACCCAATTATTCTATTGCCTGGAAAACATCCATATATTTTGGGATCCCTCAATTACCTAAAATCATGATCAGGAGGCATTTGAAAGAATAGGCAAATATTTCCATGCAAATAACGTAAGTGTCAACCCACCCAGAGGTCAAACAGGACATGACAAAGATTTGTCACACAAGACCATTCCATGAAACAGTCATGGGGAAATGCTTGGATGAAAAACACTAATGTTGACACCAAAGAATCTTATTTCATAGGCCAGAACTGCTCCAGAAATGTAGGTCAGTCTAATTCATCAAAGATTAAAAGTTGTCAACAAGTATCAGAATTTCCAAGTGGAAAAGAAATGTAGTAGGCTCTATTTCAAATAAACATGTTTACCCCCAATAATAATGATCTGAATATTTAATCTATGATCTTAGATAAATATTTGCTATGTATTATGTAGTTTACAAAATAAATGTCTCTGGTCAGATACACAAACTTGATTTCGGACAAGGTCAAGTACAAAATATGGATGTACATAATACAGAATTATAAGGAAAAGCCAACAATACAGTTAATTCCTGTTTCTACTATCAGTATCTGTATTCAGCCATGATAATACTCTAATATACTGCCTAACAACCAGCATCAGTAGTATCACCAGCTCATCTGGTAAAACTCTGCTCCAGTGAAGATGTAAACCAGCTGTGATATCCAAATGAGCTAATTTCAGGCTTATGCTTCACATATGTTAGAGTATGATTTGCTCACACACCACTTCACTATATTTTTAAAATCCATGTGGTGTGTGTGACTAATGCAATGTCATTAGTACAAATCTTTGAACAATAATTACTGTTAATTTACAGGGTTGTTGAAAATTCAGATAATGTGCTTCCACGCCTCTTGTTTTGTCCTTTTGTGGCTCTAAAGTTTTTAAACAGTTGACAGAACATAATGATCCAACAAGCTTAGATGGCAAAAACTCATCCAGGAAACAACATTTAAAATAGACCTAGTCACATTTTTAAATAACATTGATGCTTGTTTCTTCTACATTTTACTTACAAGCGATATACAAGTTATTCATACTTGGAAAAGGTCTAGCTGAGTATATGTGAACTATAGATTTATAAACATTGTCATTTTCTGAAACAAGCCCAAGTTTACTATAAACTAAACTCTAATTAAGTTCAACAATGATGCAACTACTTTTTTCTCAAAATTCATAACACCAAAGTTATAAATTTCAATGAGCTGTATCAACAACCAAAAAAAAAAGAATTTCATCATGTTTAATTTAAAATATTTAAGAATTCAAACAAAAACATCAAAATTAAACTTAAAAAATGTATGGCTTTTGCATATCAAAGCTAGAATAAAGCAATGTTTGTGTGTCTGTGTAGACTGCAAAATGAGTTAGCACACACAATCATACACTGCATACACACCTTGTAAACAAGGACTTTTTCAGCATTAACAAAATAATTTTATATAATTTCATGTTAACCTTTCATACTACTCTATGACTGTAAAAAGGAAAGCCTGCAGAGTGATGTACTTGTTTAGGCATACCTATTGGTAGTGATCAATATACACATACTGCAAGATAATCTGTTTTCCATCAATTAGCAATTGTTGGTGTGAAGATTATTTGGATTTCTCTGCTGGAACATTTTTGTTGTTTCTTATTTGTGCTTGTAACTGTCTGTGATTTTCCATTTCTGCCAGAACTATTTCAAACTCAGCCACATTTATTATTTTATCTTCAACTGCATCGAGTACAGTTTACTGATTGTATTGATACTGCTTTGTGTGACTGCAAGTAATTGGGAATGCATATTCAGGAATGAAGTTGCATGGAAATTAAATTACTACTACCACCGAGATACAGGTTAGTATCACACAAGTATTGCTCAGACAATAATACTGCTTGCTGCCCCAATGATGGTTCATGTGGTCATGATTCCAGTCATATCAAGACCAACAGTTGCTGCTACAGCAAGACTACAAATAGCATCTGCAACCAAACACACTTTTGTATTTCACAAACAGCATGGATCTCTTGGTAATTTCATTTCACAGCTTCTTTTTAACTTTATTTTTTAACATCAGTAAGACTGAGGATCTGTCGTAGCGCTTCTAAATAATACAAACACTAAGTACAATTGAGAATTGTATGACAGGCAGACTTTGTCCGGATTCATCATCACAATACATACACACACTTCTAACTACTCTTTGTTACTGGTACAACCCAAACTTAAAACAAACATTGACCTTGGGATACTACGCCTGTCGCTTCAGATCTACTTTCATAGCTACCACTAAATTATATTAACCTGGGTCACTGAAGTAATTCTCACAATGTCAGGCGCGATATGATATTCCACATGTAAAAATCATTTATCATCTTGTATGTTGCCAAACAAACTAAAACTGATTTCATGGATGACCATATAGCATCAACTGCATACATTTCAGATTAGTTGGCAATGACAGAACTGAGTGTGGTCTCATGGGCACATATAGAAATTTTAGAGTCTTGTCAACAGCAAAATTCTTTGTAGAATTTCTTCACTGATCAATTCTTTGTCATACATACCATAGGAAAGTCAAACAGTATGCCATTTCATACCAGTGTCTGTTGAAAACAAAAATGAGGCAGATCACCACATGGTTGGGATAAAATATCAGGCCAACTGTAATACACTCGCAGCAATGCAAGTGCAATCTTAAGTGTTTGTAAGTCCCCAGCAGTTACAGGTGCAGAAAAAGTCACACTGAATTCTGGTTATGTGAATGATGGTAATCATTGGGGTCATGGTCTGGACTGTATTTATAACATTGCTGCACAGATTTCAATTAAAACAAAAACTGTTTCAATTGTTTCAGAATTATTCATCAGTATTGTATACATCATGAATATCTTCAACAAGTTCATGCATCAATGCATTATATGTATCTCATAACATGAGAGTATGGTGAGCAATCACTGTCAAATCAATATGGCTTGACATGAGTATGTTTGGGTGTATTGATGCCCTGCATGAAATGATCCCACAAGTATTTCCAAACAATCTGCAAGGTCATTAGTGTCATACAATCCACAAAGGCCTTCTCCATCTTTTGATGTACATTGCTGATACCACTTTTGCATTTGTTCTCTTATCAAGCTAGATTGTTCATCTTCATCTTCCTGTGTACATTTTAGAGTTACTGATGTACTTTAGTTTTTCTTGCAAGTGTTTTCATGAAACTTCTACTGATGGAGGTTCATGTTTTAGTTGATCTGAACATTCTTCTGCCTCAATTTTATGAGCAAATACTAGTGAATCTGAATATTCTTCTGTTGTAGCATCAAAGGTTAGTTGTAGTTTACGTGGTCATGGTAGTTTTATGGGCTGCCTGATAATCTCCTTCTCTGTGCAGGAAATGCATAAAATTTTGTATTGCTTGAACTGTTTTATCACCTTTTCCAGCATTCATCAAACTAAGCATATAAGAATTAAACACCATGCCAGAAGCTTTTTTAGCCCCAGTAAATTCCATGTATGCCCACTTCACTGAAACCTTTTTATTTTCCTTTCATGAGCACTAAATCTTTCCAGTTTGGGAGTATTTTAAGACCTGCAAGGAACGAGCCTCTGTTGATTCACTGGCAATCTTCCTCATTAAAAGTTTGTTTTGCAGCATGCATCAATTACTGGTATCTGGGTGGTGGTGATCAAGAAAGTGATTCTTCAGGATCTTCCTCTTTGTTTCTTTGACTCCAGCCAACATCTCTGGCAAGTGTTTAATAACCTCTGTGGGTTTAATCAGCTGTGCAAATGTCCATTCAAACCCCAACTATGAGGTCTTCTCATCCAGTCTGTAGCAATGGTAATATATCTTGGACTTTTTTGCAGCCTTCTATCACTTTCTGAATCAATTTTCCCTATTCTTGAGCATCTTCATGGCATCGCTTTCAATACTTTTTTATGGTATCACTGATGGACATTTTTTATGATTGTTTTTTTTTTGTTGTTAAATTGATGCATTTACATCCAAACCAGCTTGATATTATGTGACATGGAATTGTATAAATTCCTTCATTTATTAAATACATGTACTCAGGTTTTGTTTTTTGTGTACAACAATACCTGAGGTGTAATTTATGTATATTGTACATTATTTTGAATCAGTAAGTTCAGTTTATCCTATGTCACATGTGTAAAGTGCTTTTAATGGGAAAAAACGAATACTTAATTCCTGCAGACAGACAATGTAGGCTGCATTGTCTGTGTATAAATGCATCACTTTAAGTTGTTGTTGTTGTGAGGTTTAACGCCATTTTTCA
>QKMX01049592.1:0-13623 GCA_003401595.1 Venustaconcha ellipsiformis
TTATTACTATTTTCTATAGTGCATTCTACTATTATTATTACTACTAATAGTACATTCTACTATTATTGTAGTATAAGTACTTGGCCATTAATGCTGTTATTTTTTTAATTAATTCCATATACCATATATACTTGGTTTTTAGTTAGGTCCAACAGCCACCTACAAAGACCGTGATCTGTTATCATGTAATGCACTAATAGATCAGGGTTCATGAAGCTTGTTTTACTAATTACTATCACAAACTGCATAGACACAGATTTGCTGGAACATTATGGAATGGTAGATATGGGTCCAGTTTGCAACCATATGTATAAGCAGATACATATGGTGGTCAACATTTTCTTCATGCAAGTCATACTTTAGAAAATATTGCCATAGGAAAAGGTTTACTTGCTACTGTACAGCAGAATTGTACTATCTACAAAGTTATGAGCAGAGGTATACTATAGTCTGTTTGACAATCTGTCAGTCACACTTTTTTTTACTTAGTATCTCCGTAATCCTTTGAGTTATCTTCATGAAACTTGGTACCCCATTTTATATTTTATCAGATTTTGGCAGACCGAAAATATGTTTCATTTAATAGAAATCATATGATTTATCATTAAAAAATGCAAGAAATAAAAATAATGAAACTAACTTTATTGGACAAGCTTTCACAAGGAAGTATCTCCTGTTTGATGCATCAAATGTATGGTCACATGTTACCAGTGACATGCATTATCCCATGCACCTGCCTGAATATTGAAAGAGAAAACTAACAGAGACAGAAACTGTGGTAGTGACATGCTAGCATTCCAAACTTGCAACTGAAAAGGTGAAGGTTTACTTACATTTGCACTGAGTAAACTACTTGCATTGGTGTGATGTAAAGCACCAAACTAGTGTTACTCCTCTGAAGTATAAATCTATGCCTTATTGATAAATAATGGTGATGTTGTGATCAAAATTGCAACACCACATAAATGTTCTGGTATGCAATTATTTAATAATTGCACTATTAAGCAAACTCTATACCTTTGGTATTCTGAAGCAGCAAAGAGGCTGAAAAATATACACTTTTACATGTGTTATGTATAGAGGTGTGTGTTTGTGATATTGTAGCTAAAGCTGAGACTCCTCATCCACCACCAGAACCAGAACCAGAACCAGCACCAGGTAGAGCAGTAAATGTGAAATAATGACTGTGAATTCATTTATTTTTAAGGTATCAGTTTTCATGGCAAAATAAATAAAGTTTTCATTAATATTTAATTTTTTATCTGTGAAAGAAATAATTTTCATCACAGATGGACCATAATTAATATTGTCTTTTAATTTATGATTCATAGTCACAGTGAAATCCACAAAAATTGGTACCTCATGAATAAAAGCAAATTAACAGTATTATTTGGAGTACTGTATGTCCTAACAGCTTTAAAGACAATGAAATAATGTGTATCCAGTCATATAGACAGTCGAGTACTGTGTGTCCTGATGGTCTTAAACACAATGGAATACTGTGTATCCAGACAGTCATAATGACATTGGAGTAATGTGTGTCAAGACAGTCATAAAGGCATTGTGTATTGTGTATTCAGAATGGGGTAATAAATGAGAATTAACACATTTGTGTCCGTTTCTCTCTGCCTGTTAGAGTGAATATTTCTGAATAGATGCTTGGTCTAGAAATAATAAAATATTGAATCAGTCAGAACATCTTGTAGCTTTTCTTCCAAAATCCATCTCAGATATAATTCAGAAAATGGGATTTTGAGTTCAGAATGGGGTGGTCAACAAAGATACATGGTTGATTAGGCTAGGCAAAACAGAACTAAGTCAGAAACAACATCATCATACAAGTTCAGTAAAAGAAGTCTCTAGTAAATTCATACTTGAAAGAAAGCAAACTTGGGAATGTTTCAGCCAAGAGTATTTCATCTTAGTTGAAAGTTGTGATGAGCACCATGATGTTGTGTGATGTACTCATGATGTAACTTGTACACACAAGATGCATTATATGATTCACACATGATTTAACTTGTACACATAAGGTACATGTGTGGTGTGCACATGAAGTAACTAGTACAGATCAGATATGTGCATGAGTGCACATGATGTAACTCATTCATATAAGATACATGTGTGATGTGTCTCATGATGTAACTTGTACAAAGAAGATACATGCATGATGTTGTGCAGATGATATAACTTGTACACTTAAGATACATGAGTGTGAATTGATGGCTATTATAATATGTATTATCAGAAGGCCAGAAAGTGTACTGAGATTTTGTTTTGGCCAATTACAGCTATCATTAGATGTACTTTTAAAAGGTTGTTTCTGATTGGCTTGTCTCCTCAAAGTGGTACTCATTTGCAGTTTAACCAGTTGCTTCAAGGGTGGTGTGAGTGGGGTGGGGTGTAAAAGTAGCTACCAAGGCAAGCTGAAAATTTCATTCTTCATTCAAGAGTAGAAAGTACTAGGCTCTTACCTCCACCATCACAACTTTCTAAACAGCCACGTTTCATTTTATTGATCATAAATCTAATGTCAGCTATTGTTTACTCAGACCTCCATGCCATGGACATGGTCTTTAGAGATGACATTACACAATTCAGAACTTCATCATGTTACTGAAAAAGCAAATGGAGTCAGCAGTATGTTGTTCTTTACTGGCCTTCATTTGTCTGGATAGACAAGATTCCATTGTATGTACCCATGATTCCTTTAATGTTAATCTTGTATTCTTTTGCATGATTTACATACCATAGACAGATGATGCAAACTTATAAACAGATATGTGCTTGATTACTACTTATATCTGTGTGTCTAACAGAGTTTAAATTGTAATACTCTGCTTGGTGTTTTCTGGGAATTCCTTTCAATCATTATGACTGTCATTTCTTTCCCATAGCTTATGCTTTTTTTAGCTCAACAGGCCATGGACCAGAAGAGTTTATGGGATAGTCTGTTGTTCAGCACCCATCTGTTCTCCATCTGCACATCCATCCCAAGGTCTAGTTGTCCTAAATGAAATAATGCTGATCAATTGTCAGATATCTGATAAAGCCACCAAAGCATTCAGCTTGAAAATTTTATGATGATGTCTGGTTGATCCTTGATTGAAATGTTGCCAACTTGACATCCATTATGGCCACGTTATCCATTTGGAAAATTTGGTCTTATTGATGTAGGGTTTTCACCACAAGACTTTTTATGATCTTTTGTTCATGATAAATGAAAATGATGCTGATCAGACATCCAGTATGGCCACCATGGCAATCATATCAAAGGGCTTGTTGCTACTCTTTCAGAATGGAAAGTTATATCAACATCACCAAAGGACTTATTAATGATGTTTTAAATAGTAGGTATTTGCTCAGTTAAACAACCTTCCATACACCTTTAAAAATAATATGACATTTATGTACTGTAGTTTAATGTACATGTATTCACATTGTCATCCTAGATCCAGTTATTTATTCAAAAATTTTAAATTTGTTTCATAAATGTTTTTGCAGATTTAGAAAGAATCAAGTAATGATGTACATAAATTGCATTCCATACCATAGATATTTAATTCTACTGGATACTTTAAATTCACAAAAATGAGTTTGACTTCCTCAGCTTTGATATGGATGTTATAGTTTCTTTAAATTATACTTTTTAATCTTTTACCATAGAAGAATTATATCTGACTTAATACTGGCTTTACAAAAACTGCATCAATTTGATGAAGCTTTGATTTGGATATTATATTTTCTTTGTACAATATTTTCTAATCTTCACCAAATTATATGTGTATATAGGCACTATCACAGAAAATCAATAAATTACCCTGATTTGGCTTTACAACAACTGCAAGAATTTCTACATTTCACAAGGAATTTGTTGGTAGCTGAAATAAACTTAATAGTTTTGTATTTTTAAGTCTATAATTTGATATTATTTATAACTAATTTTGGCAATATATAACCTATTTTCAAAATTACTGTTTAGGATAATTTGCAATTTATGTTGTGATAGAATATGTTGTGAGTCTGTTTAAAAATTTCTGGTTTATTTGGTATTTTTCTTTGTATAGCATCATTTAAAATGCTACTTTTTTGTCAAACAGTGTAAGTTTTCCATATTCTTTAAAGACATACTTCCATCTCAGAGGTGTACCATCACAAATTTTATAATATTAAACAAAATTTATATTATTTTTTATTTCTTTAAAATCCTTGAAAAGAAAACAATATGTATTTTTGTAAATCATTTCATATAGAAACATGATTCTACGTTCACACCATTTGACATAGAGGAACATTTTATTATCAACCTTAATTTGTGCATTGAATTACAGGGCTTGAGTCAAAGTATAATAAAATATAGGGTCATATTTTTTATGAAAGTATTAAATGGATTAAATTATTTCTTTTGTGTCGAAGCCTGTCCCTACCATAGTACCATTATATCTATTCCATTCATGTTGCTATGTTTTCAACTGTAGAAAATGGGAATTCTTTGAGGAACATGAGTTGTGCCTTCATTTTGCTTCTTAAGCCAAAATTGGCATTTTCTATATGATATATCTAGTTGGTCCAAAATGGTGCCAATCTGACCTCAAATATAGCTGTCACAATCAAAATATTGAAACATTACATAGGTCTATAATTAAATGGATGGTCATATTAAAGATGGGATTATCCCCAACAATCTTATAAGTGTTTAATTTTTTCTAAATGAAAATGGTGTGAATCTCACATCCAGTATGGCTGCCATACTGGCTGATTTTGAAAATTATGTTGCTTAAGAATTTCAGAAATGGGTTCAACACTCAGTGGTTTAAAAAGACAAATAGTCTTGTCTTGAATTCTTGAAAATCTATTTTAGAAATTAGGTTATCAGAGTTCCTGATGTTTTTTTTTTATTGGGATTCTTGTTTATGTTTTCTTTTATGTGTACATATTTCCTCAATATTTTCCATTTTTTTGTATGCTTTATTGATGTTTTGGCTTTTAAATCCACTTTCAGCCATTGTTTATCAATATTTGTCCTCTCTATAGATTCTGATTCTGGTAAGGAGTTTAAAGTTCAATTACAACATCCACTCCACCCGGGATCTTTATAATTGTTGAAATTTTGTTGTTATTATTGTTGTTGTACCATGTGATATTCTACATGAAATGTCATATTAAGTTTGATCTACTTTCATTTAAATATTATATTTTTAGATACATTATGTTTTAATGCCTCTCTTCCATAAAATGATTTGTAGTTACTTTACTTATCAGCTGAGTTAAGTTTCATTGCTTCTTCCAATTACAGAAATTTTTCAAATATTGTATTGTGCTTCTGGGAATTTCCATTAAAATTCTCTAGTTATTATGCCATGTGACATGATTTGTATTTTACTCCATATTTTCTGATTCAAGAAGGTCCAGAACTCAAAAGGTTGGGGTTGCTGTTTTCTTAACCAGGTGTAAAAGTTCATTCAAATTTATATTTGTAACTAATTAAGTGCACATACTTTATGCTTAAATTGAAACATATCATTTTCTTATGAAAGACTGCTATATTCTTTTTTGCAGAAGAGAAACAGGAAGTTCATAAAGGTAAGATTTAGCTCTCAGAGTACACGAGTTTAGACCCATAATTAATCATAGTATGCCCTTTTTCGAAACCCATTTAAGTACATGGACTGTTTTCTGAATAATTAAACTGGGCATGGATATTAGTGTTAATTTAATACAAGACATAAGACATTTTTAATCTCATTATTTCAAAATTATGTCTTGATGCATTAGATAATGCAGGATCAGAACAAAGAACTATAATAAAGTGGTCCCTTGTTGCAAAAAGGAAACAACCAAAAACATTTTCATTTATCATGTGACACAGCCAAGTCTCCTGAGCCAGCTGGGGAAGAAAACAGAAAAATAGAGGAAGAAGTAGGAGAGGAATCAAGGAAAGTTGAGGATGAAGGAACAGATCAACAGAAAGAAGGTCTCTACCATGGTTCTGGTGTTGGCTGAATTTCATACTGTCTTCTTGGCTGGGCTTGCTGATGCCTTGTTGTTTCATGTCAGATTTAGTGTTCATTGCTTTTTTGCATGTATACTAACTGTCATCCTTAAGCTTTTCAGTGAATCTTCAAATCTTTAAAAATATTTTTCTTGATTGGTCATACAGTCTTTAAATTCTTTTTAATTTGTTTAAAGAAATAATTGGTTACCCTCATTGTGGTATACTTTGATTTTATTAATAGAAATCAATTTTTTAGTACAACATTGTTTTCCCTTTACATTTTTGTAGGTTTAACATCAAAAAGAAATTCGTGCACACTACTTTGATCCTATTAAAACATGAAAATACCTAGCCAAAACTATTAAGCTGGGTCATTTTGTCTGTTGTAGTTATGTTTAAACACTGCTCACATCAGACTTATTTAGAAATTGTTCATTCAGTGTTTTGTTTAAAGATATTGTTGAAAAATAGCATTTTTATTTAGGTAAAAAAATTGTCAAGAGAAATTAAATTTGTACTGGACTTGGCTTGGTGGAAGTCTTGATGTAGTGAACATGTTTGATGAGCATGTGTATTCTCATTATTACATGGTTTGTGAATACCTCTTGCTATATACAGCAGTAATTTATCGAAAGCTCACTGGCTGTAGCTTAACATTCAGGACATGGTAAGCTTCCTGTTCTAAGTAAGGAATATTGTTTTGGAACCTTATTCAAATATTTCCATTGAAAGACCTCAACTTTAAAAATGTTTTATGATTGTTGTGTTCCAATAATCATGTCTCATACCTTTCTGTCATGGGCTTATTTTAATAGTATTTTCTTGTTTCTGTGGTGATGGTCTACATTTATCCCCCTTGATTTGACTTCCTTTGCCTTGTGTGTGCTTGGCATTTTCTGTCATTGTTGCTTCCATTAGCCTTTTTAACCTATATAGTTTCATCTATCCTCTCCTTGTAGCAATAGATTGTTTTACATGTTCAGGTCTATCTTCTACCACTGGCTGCTTTGTCCTTAAAAAGTGTAAGAGTTCTACTAACATTTACTTATAATGTTTGGTTTTTCAGTATCTCTGAGGTGCTTTCTTCCTCTTCATCTTATGCTTTTAAGTTTTGCACAAATTTTGTCTTTTGTCTGCATGTTTGAAATTGGCCTGAACCTACCCATAAAAGTTATTATATTGGCTATACTGGCCATGGTTGTGAAGAGCTTAAGAACTGGCTCATTTGCAATTGTCCATCAATTTTTTATTATTAGCACGCTTTGGTATTGCCACTTGTCCATAAGTAGTGGGAGAATTGCCTTTAATGTTGCCATACGTTCCAAGATCTAGTTGACCCGTAATAAAATGGGGCCAATCAGATATACAATATCAAAAATAGTTTTGATGCTTTGCAGAAAAAACAGTTTATCCTGGATTCCTGGAAATTGATTTTGGTCAGTATGTCATCAGTCCCATCTTTAGACTTTTGTTATATGTCTCTCAGACTTAATAATGTATGGTGTTTCTTCTGCTTTTAATGTGTGTTTTCACCTTTCTTCAGTCTTTCTACTTTTTGTATATCACATTGTGTCAGAGAAATCTAACAAATAAAAGCAAATAACATGATAAAGAGATCATTTCTATGTTCATAATTCTTTATACTTAATTCAATTGAAAATGACTTTATTATTTCTCAAAGAAATGTATCAGAAATTTTACAACTTCATTGGAAGTGCTGACAGAGGAATCATATGAAATGAATGATTTTTATTGTGTAATTATTTTACATCCTATAAAAATATTTCTAAAGTACACACATTTAATATCAAGTCTTAATGAAGACAGCTTTAGGTAAGTAAACATTGTTATGGAAATAAATGATTTGCTCAACCATAAAAATCAGCTTAATGAAGTATTTGGAATTTCTATTATTCAGCTGCCTGCAGATTGTCCTACAATGAACATATGACAAAATACATAATTTAGCATTCCTTTATTCTTTTTTTATGCTGCTGATTTATTTACAGCTCTTGTCACAATGTAACAATACAAAAGTAGGGAATTCTTATTAGTCCCATGCTTCAGCAGAGGGAGGGGCATTGAATTACCAATCATCTGTTTGTATGCCCTTGTGATGATCCATTTTATATCACATCTGCTACTAAACTGCTGGAAGGGGAAAGAAGCCACAAAACTGTATTGTTGTATTGCCTTTCGATAACCATTTACAAACATTGGGAGTGGGTACAGTTGACTTCCACCCATTGAGATCCACAGAGGTGATAAATGGACAGATGTAAAAAATAAAATATCAGTTACAATGACATTTTCAAATATTTTCAAACCAAACTTTATATATGCATTATTAGCAAGAAAATGCATTATGTGTTATTGGTATTGATTTATGACCCCTGATCACTACCATTGAGGTTGGGTTTGGATGTGCATGCTGTAGTATTCTATAGAAATGCATGATAACCCAGAGAATGAAATCTTGTTAGCACTTTGTTTAGAAGATTGGCATTTATCTCATTAAGCTGAACTGTTATTTTAAAATAATCCTAAACAATTCTCTCAAATACCATTTATACTTGTTTATAAGTTGAGTCCATCAGCAAACATCCAGATCTGCCATGTCATCACATACTTGCAAATCTGGGTAAGTGCATTTTGTTTGGAATAGTCAGTAGAGAAAACAGCTTACACCCTGATCTGCAGGTGTGTATGCAATGTTAGATCAGTATCATTGTTGTTTGCAATTTGAATTTATATACGGTACCTGTAAAAGAAAAAGTTGAATTTTCTGCAAATACTTGATACGCAAAGTCAGCTAAATTTCTCTTGTTATTTCATTAGGTGTAGAATGCACATTCAGTCACCTAGACTAAGTTAATTAAGGATTCAATTTTTACCATGGCAAAGCTCTTTTTTCAGGCTATAAACATTACCTATGATGATGTAATTATAGGTTTCTCCAAGTCTGCAGACAATATATATTGTTCTATGATGTTATAGAGCCTAATTTTATATATGCACAATCTTTTTATCAGGAGATCAAGAGAAGGACAAAGAGCATGATGAAGGTATGTAATGATAATATTTTCACACCTTTTCATGAAAAGTGGAGAACATAAATAGTATCCACATTTCTGTCCATCTGTCAAACAGTTTATGCCCCATAACTTTGAAATCATTTGAGAGTAAGTGTTGAAATATGGCATACTTGTACATCATCACTAGGCTGTATTCCACATTGGAGTACTGTCAAGGTCAACATCATAGCATAAAGCTTTCTGTCACACTAGGTTAAGGGTTCAAGCATGGTTTACTTACATATCATTGTCTGATCATTGTATGTATTACATTATTGTTCCTATCTTCATGATATAGATCACAGGTCAGTATTTTATATTTTCTGTAGGGCTACAGATGTTGTAAGGGTAGCAACCAAATTTCATCACTGTATTTGTTTGTTATCAGTTTATCCAACATTTTTTTTACATAATTTGAGTTTTACATTTTCATGGTCACCAGTCTCTCAAACTTTTAAGACTTTTATAAGTATCAAGTTTAAAATATTTATGAATGTAATTTGACCAGCTGATCAAATTCTATTTCTGGTGGGAACTTCTGCCTCCCCCCCCACCACAATGTGAAGATTGGTGCTAATATTTCATGTGAAGTAAAGTGATATTTCTGTCTGTGATTGAGTATTAACATTCATGTGTATTTAATAACTTAACATTCAGGTATAATCTAAGAGATATTGCTTTATTATTTGAAAAAAGATATATTGCATTACTCCTGACATAAATTCTACAAAATTTACACATATTTTTACAGCATTATATAATGCAGTTGATAGAACTAGTTCCTTGACAATTTTGTAAATTTCTTTCAAATTTGTATTGACCAAAAAAGAAAAAAAGACTGCATACTATTGATTTATGGCAGATATGGATGTATATTATGAAGATGTTGTTGAATTTCTTGTTAGTTGCACTGCCACCACTTCATTAACATACTTTAAGATGTCTCAGCAAAATTAAATTGTTATCTTTATGCACATAATGAGAAATTTTTGATGTACACATACTATAAATGCATTATTGCACAAATTAACAAGTTAAAATTTTGTCAGTTTAGTTTTTTCTTTGCAGTTACACATGCAATTTTAAAATATTTTTATACATGGTAGAGTCTGTATTTTCTGTGGATCACATTAAAACATACACTTTCTCTTAAAACCCTTTTATTTTTACAAATTCTTTTTTAATTTTCTTTAAGTGCAGCTAATAACATTTCACTCTTTAGAAATATAAACATACACTTAAAATTTTAGTTTAGAATCGTAAATTTCCTTTGATTTGAAAATTTTGAGTTATAAATTATTCCAAAGATCCTTCAAAGTACAGACTGGTTTGCACGTTTTATTGCACAATTGGTTACACTCACAGGAAGTGGTGAGGCACAGCCTAAAGTTGAGGACTCCAAGCCAGAAGAACCTAGTGAGACTGAAGCAAAGCTTTCTAGTGAAAGTGAAGCTAAGCCTGATGACAAGAAGGGAGATGAACAAAAAACTGAGGAAAAGGAGGATGATAAAAATGAAGGACAAAAAGGCTAGTCCTGTCATAGGGTTTGAACTTTGCTGTATGTATATAACATAGCTTTCCATAGGAGTTTGACAATCCCACCTGGGCTACATTTTCCTCAGAATTTAAAGTCAAGTAGAATGAAAAATATTGATCAAGTTTTGAGAAATGAAACAACAAGATCTGAAACTAAAGGTTCATGAAGTAGGGACTCTCACTAGAGAGTGCTATGTATTAAAAAACATAAAGGTTTTTTTTGGTACAATGCAATGTTGATAATATGACCACATGGAAAAATTTCAACTTGGATTGATTCAAGAGAGCTCCCAGACATCCATTTTCTTTATACCTGAATTATTCTGAATTCAGTTTTGTAATGATCAGGAATAAATTTTCATGGATTTCTTGCTTCTTTCTACCATAAATATTTAAAACCCAACCCTCAGTGAAAAGAGTAGGAACCAAAGGCATAGCAACAAACTGATCAAAGACAATGTAATTCCTTGCAAAAAAACTCAAAATGTAGACCTTAGTAATAAGCAAATTCACAGTGCATTGGTCCATCAATATAATGGAGATAATAAAGCATACAATGATATAGGGGAGTGTCTTATACAGAAGTATACTACATGGAAAAATAGAATTCAGACAGTACAATTGGATCCATGATCATACCCATGTTATATTGGGACTATATTGTACTTTTTTGTAAGTGATAACTGTATACATTTTATTGCAATGGTTTCTCATATTTCCTTTAATAAAAATTAAGTAACTCAGCTTTGAAGCCTGGCTGAGGAAGCACATTTGCATGTAATTTTCACACAAATTTTAAATATTTTCACATTCTGTACACTAGATTCTGTTATCGCACAATGCACAGTTACTAAATTTTGCTTTCAAATGCACACCTACACTTGAAGATCAGCTTCTTTTGAGAGCTATCTAAAATTTTGTTGATAGTGAGGAGTGATTATTACCCTGCTTAGGGAATTAGCATCATGAAATTAATTTTGAAACCTTGTCGAAGCTGATTAATTATGACATCTGTGTTACTGAATCATCACTAACAACATATCACCCGATATACCATATATACTCATGTACAAGTCATATACAACTATATACACCCAGATCTGTGATCACATAACACACCAGCAGATCTGAATCTGTGATGTTTGCAGTTCAAAATGTTCAAGAAAAGAGAAAGAACTCGAGCTTTAATTCAAAACCCTATGAAACTTTGACAAGGCTGCAATGTTTACAAAATTTCTAATTGTGTACACATCATACAATAACCAGATGATGCCATTATATCAAACCAACTGTGAACTCAACCTTTGATCTATATGTTAGGCCTACAACTGATAAGTAATTGCATGTAATCCATTGACTATTTAGCTACCTTAAGTTTTGTTCTCCAATTCTTTATATTTACATGATTGTGTAAACTTTAACTTTAATCAGCATAGTATAGGAGCTATTATGCTGTTGTTAGGATAGTAATGTTGCTTTATACCGCTACTGTATATATTTACATTATGAAAAAATATACAGTGCAAAATGTAAGTTCTGTTTGGACATGAGCATCATCTATTACCAGCTGTATCTCTTGCCTGTCTATTTAGTTTCCAGTTTTGTAAACATTTACATGCAGCAAACTAAACTAAAACATTTACATTTGCAAACGTTGTAGCCTTAAAACTTGGAGTGTATTTAAGTCATTTATGAGAAGCAAAATTTAATAATCCTTAAAACTTCATTAATTATATCCTAATTAGAATGTGATAATTAAAGTTATGCAATTCTAGTGTTTTTACCTTTATGTTTCATATTGATGTACTTCACATTTACATTTATTTTATTTTCTTGGGCTTTTTGTGCAGTTCATCTTACTTTTTCAAACATCTACCTTTAATTTGCTCCATATAGCCACTATTATGGTGATGTGTTGGCACTATATAACCATTATTATGCTGAAATGTCAAAGTGCTACTACAACCGATGCACATATTTGCTTGATTTTTAACATTACCTGAAAAGTTTTAATACAAGTTTATACAAAAACAAAATGTAAATAAACTCTAAAAATGAATCTTAATTTAGCAATTACCAGTACTACATTATAAAAATAAATATAATAAATAAAATATAATAAATATGTAAATGGAGATTTTTTGGGTAGCTATATTCATATGTAATCAATATTTAAATAGTGTGGTTCATCCTATAATGTTCTTTGCTTGGCATAATATAGAAGGAAAGCAAAGGAAATTTTTCAAGCTGATAACTGTGTAGATGGGTATGTCCTAAACTTTACTGACATTTCTATATTTTAAAAATCTCTGGGCATCTATTATTCTGTGGCTGGCATATTTTTGAAACTTTTAGGGTATTGAGTTTTTGTTAGCAAGAATAATAAATCACCATTGTTTCCTGCACTGGCTTTTTTTTTACTCTAACACCATCAGCACAGCATTATTATGCATATAATTTTTTAAAAACAATACAAGTCAATGGAAGGAGGGAAATTAGGTATCTTTATACTTTGATAGCAGCATGTCAAAATTCATTTTTAATGCTATTAATGCCATGACCATGATGCTGTATTTGTTGTTTATTATTCGATATACCAAATAAATATAGAACTATATTTTCTACTTTTCAGAAGGAGAAACTTAAGAACAAATTAGGATTAGAGAAGATGTCCAATGTAAGTGCAAAATAATAATTTGTCTTTCTTTTGTCCTCCGTTATTTAGTTAAAAATCCCAAAATAAACTTTTATGTGAATATGTCTTTTTGATCTATATCTCATTTCTTGAAAAGCCATATCAGGTTAGAGAATAGTTGAAATAATGGATGAGGTTGGATATTTAAAGTCTCGTACTTGATGATATTGCATAGAATCTACATAGCTTGAATATCCAAGGGATCTAGGACATCTGTTTGAAATTCAAGTCAACAAGAGTTCACACACTTGTAATAATTTTTGTATGAGCTTAAACACATGTTTGAGTGATCTAGGGTGTATTTCTGTATGAGCTTAAATACA
>QKMX01049596.1:0-10647 GCA_003401595.1 Venustaconcha ellipsiformis
ATCTATCTATCTATCTATACACACACACACTACTGGCCAGTACAACTAAACATGTATTTTATTAGCAAGTGACTGGAAGGTTTTTATGGATTTACTAGAAAATCGTACAAAGAAGAATATTTTAAATCCAAGAGCAAGCAAGATGTACATAAAATTATCTCATGGTTTAATGCAGTTTGTCAGAGTGATAGATGAAATGAAGAACCAGGTCAGTTATTACAAAATCAGATATTAATAGGAACGAAAACAAATAGACTTTAAAAATGTAATAAAACAACTTAAATATTAAATATCTGAATCTCTATTCAGACTAGCAGAAGATAATTTGCACTTCATTCATAAATTTGATTTTCAAAGCACTTCCCATTATTAAATTACCCTACTCTTTGTTGCATGTATATGGTTCATCGACTTCTAATATGACAGGTGTGTGCTGAAATAACAATAACAAAGATGAGAAACATTTATACAAAATTAAATAGATAAAACAGCTTTACAACCTTTGGTCAGTTCATACAAGATTGACTTGAATTATGACTAAAACTGTTATTTTCAGACTAAATTGATTAAACAGAATATTTGTAGATCGTTTAATAGTTAAATTATTGTGGAGTCACTTCAAGTGATAAAGCACCTTAGTTATTATTGAGATTCAAGGGAGCAGACTTTATCAGAAATGGGTAAAATAGCATCATATCACTGAGGGCATAATGGTAGTAGTACAGTGTATATTAAATATATTCACATATATTATACATATACACTAATATATTGTTCCTGAGTTTTCTCATTATGAGCATATGTACAGGAAATCTCAAAACAAATGTAGAGCTTTGTACGATACTGAGTCAAGTGACGAATTTTCTTGTTGTTTGGAGATGAATGAGTTATTAATAGAAAGATTCAAGATTTAATCTCAAACATAACAAACGTGCACAATAAATTTCAGTAAATTATACAGTTGAAAAAAACATAAGAGGAAAGAGAGTCCATCAACAGGAGAACTTGGATTTATAGACATTTGTTTTCAAGACACAAAGTTGAAAAACATACGGCCAGAAATTAGGTCAGCTCTACATACAAAAACAACATGAAACAAAATATATGTGCTTTGTTATCAGGTTATATATCAAGTTTGGATCCATATACTAGATAATTTAGGTGTAGAAATAATTGTAAAATTATTAAAATGTGATTCTTTACCTGGGGAAGAAAGGGACACTGAGAAGTCAACCTTTACATTGGCTCTCTACTCTCTAGTAAATTAGCATCCTACTGTGAGAACAAATTAGGCTATGGAAAAATTCTGGCTCAGACCATAACTCCAGATCCATCATTTAAGCAAATTATTCAGAACTTTGTGTTTTGTTTTGATGTTGACAAAGACATCATCATCATCATCATCAGCCTTGTCCTTGTCAGAACTTTGTTTTCTGTTTTGAACTTGAAAGGAACATTAACACATGAAAGTTTACATTGTTTCGAAAAAGGTAGCAAAGTGCATCTCCCAGAATCACACCAAAGCAGCCTGATATGGTCTGGGTAGTAATTAAACCAGAACCCATGTTTTGCTAGCACTAGTACTTACAACAAGAAACAACAAAGTTACTTTCTTCTTGAAAAGGAATATCTTGAATTGATCACATTTGGGGCATTTAGACATTTAGGGGTTACTTGAATGGTTCTGTTATGATTTAGGAAAATTCTGATGATGAAAATATGAAGAGCAGCAGGCATAGAAAGTGCATTATTGTAATGATTGATGATTTTTTCATATACCCTGAAAGAACAAACATTTATTAAAATTAAATACTTGAACTACTTTATTAGTGCGGGAAGATAAATAATATGGAGTTAGGTGCTGTATAACATGTTCAGATATCATGCTCAATTTCTGGATACACAACACATTGTTATTTGCCTTGGCTCGTCAAGATTACATCTGCATAGAAAACATGCAGATATATGTTGGGTAAAAAACCCAGTAAAAACTGTGCTCCCTTGCAGATCTCAATGTCAGATATGTTTTTATCTCATCCCTTGAGTAAGTATTGACATATTCAGTAATATAATATCACTTTGTGCATGGTGTCAAAGTGACACGTGTAAAAATATAAAATAAAATGGAGCTTACAATATTCTACTTTACACACCATTTAGCTTTGTTTACCTTGAGGATGTGAATTGATAGGCTTTGTTTAATTTTCCTCTCTTAATGCTCACATATTTGCCTAGAACCCAAAATCAGAGTGCCTAGCTTTACCTTATTTTCTACCCAGGCAATGGTTTGACTTTTAATTGCATAGTGACGAAAGCTGAAGTGGGCTTGGTAACCCAGGCTAATATTTGTACATGTGGGTTCGAGATGGTTTGACATCATTTGCTTTTGTGACATCTTCTATATGGAAACATTGGATTTACCATGAAGTATTTTTCTTTGAACATGAGCTATCTCTTGTTATGTAATACCTATGAAAGGGAGATTTTAACGTAAAGAAACCCTTCATCACTAGAAATTCCAATGTTTGAGGTCAGCTGATATTACAGAAGTGCATCCTTAACCTGTTTCAGCATGTGTGACTGACAAGTGGCTTCAGAGATAACATGATACAAATTATAACAAAGCAACAAAGGAAAATATAGTTTCCTTTAGCAAGGATTTGGTAGTTGATAGGTTCATGAAAGAATGTAAGGAAATAACATTTGACAGAGCAGTAAAGTGTTTAGATACTTTTAGATTCACAAGACAGTCATTAGAATAGCTGACTTCAATGATGACAGATGCAAAAATTGAAAATGCAGTATTGGGAAAAGAAATAAGCATGTCAGATAAAATGTCAGTAAAAATATGTTCTGATGAAATTTCACAAATATCAAACATATCCATCATTTGCAAGGAGTACAATGATGTTGAGTTAGTATTGGTCTGAAAAACAAAATATAAAATTAATCAAACAAAAAATTTGCCATGTTAGATTTATAAAAAAAAAGCTTCTGTACAAATTTTAGTGAATTACTAATATAAATACAGTGCTAAAACAAGAATAGCAGTGATTGGAAAAGATTAATTTTGTATATATGTTGAGATACCAAACTACTACAGTGGCACGAATGATAACATCAAAACTTATTTGTAACTGTCTTAAGTGTAACATATATTTGGTTTGCCTCAAATGAAAAATAGTTTTCTTGGACTTTTTATTATAATTAGAATAGAATAAATGTTTCCAATAAAGTGTAGGTTAATGTTAAAATTTAATTTTTAAAGATGTGAATGAAGTCTATAAAGGAATATAAAAAGTGTAATCAAAAAGAATTTTAAATTTGAAATTTGAACGAATGTACAAAGATTGCTTATTTAATCACACAATTATCAAAATATGTTTTTATAAAATTGTGAGAATGTTACATCAAAATGAAAATTATTTGCCCATGTATGACTACAAGCTTTATTATCTGTTGTGTTTTTTGTTCACAAAGTAAATACAATACCTTGCTTAGATATAAGCACTTTGTATTGAGAAATAAAATACAAGCGGCACTGAAAATTTCATTCATTTATTTTGTTTATGATGTCTCCTGGCAAAAAATCTTTGACAATATTTCTAGTCAAGAGAGTTTCTATTGCCTTTTTATAAATTTTTTTTTAATATAGCTGTATTTTTTGCATTAGCCATAAATATTTTTTCAAATGTCCAGCACTAAAATCTTTATTGGGGTTACTTGCCTTCTTTTTCTTTCAGTGTTGACACAGTAATATATTGGAACAGAATAACTTTACAGGCTCACATAATTTTGTAAAACATTAATATAAAAAAATTCATGCCACAGACATGTCATGAAAATATATTGCTTTTTAATCATTACCTGTTGTGCATAAAACTTATAAGATCGCAATAATCATCTACTTCCTTACTTTTCTTGCCGTCACATGTGGAACTGATTATGATTTTTATTCGACGTCGTTTGAACACAGATAGTATAAACAAATTCCTAATTAGAAAAGACAAATGTCACTGTATTGATGCAAATCTTTCAGTTGTTTCTTACTTTGCTGCTTTATTCTGCACGCTAGCTTTGCGATTTGTGGGGAATAAATCTTATCTCATATAACAGCTTTTGGATTTCACAAACAAAACTGTACGATTATCAGGAGGGGGGATTAAATATGATTCATATATTTAACTTTTTGAATGCTTTGAAACTTGCAAGGTTTTGAAGAATGATATCTGAGGCAAAAAATAAAATGAAGCTGAGTAGTTTAGGTGTGAAAAGGTTGTGCCATTTACGATGCAATACTGTTTTATGACATACTACCTGAATGAAAATTGTGCTAAAAAAATACTCCTGCCTAACATGGATCAATCACTTACGCCCCCTTAAGCATTCAGAAGAACCCAATATGCACCATATAAACCATTACTTGGCATACAGCAAAGGATATATAACTCTTCCACGGCTAAAGTCGCTGGTAGAGCTTGTTTTGTGGCATAAAATGTATGGTCATGTAAGGGCATTGATTATAATGTTTAAAGAGCAATACATAATATTTTGCACACATTTCTTAAATTTAATATGAAGTAATTATCTCCGAATAAATCAATGTGTAACACATGTAAAATTCCTGACCCTTAATTATTATCATGGCACACGGTCGGAGAAGAAAACTAGGCTAACATGTGAGAAATGTAAGATCATTAAAAAAAATATTGCACATAAATTAACAATATATGCATAATGAATTGGCTTGACCTTTTATTCCGATGTATGAGAAAAACATACAAGCATTCTCGAAAATACGCTCATATAAGATATAGGAATTTTTGGCTTCTATGGCTATGTGTTTTGTGTATAGCAGGCAGAAGAGAAAAATCGAAGAGACAGATAATTGAATTGAAGAATGAAACTGCAAGTTGAGGATACATAAACCTCAGAATTGTGGATGTAAAAATAACATAATCTCTGATGTTACTGCAGGGTACTTTAGTGACGGAATAAAGATTGCGTAAAGATTTTTAAAAAAAAATTCAATAGTCATAGTAAAGGTACTGCTTTTATAACATAGCTTCTATGTGAAAACTTAGCATAATTCTTTAACATTGCTCTACAGATTTAAAAAAACTGAAAGGGTTGAAATTTTGGGCTAAGATAGCCACTATATAGAGAGGACTCGAACACTCACAGTACTATATGTTTAACCCAAAGTGACGATGACCTGCAGTAAGCATAAATCAATAAATTCAAGCAATAGCTAATCTTGAACAAAGTAAAAACAAAGAATCCGCGTTTCAAAATTTTATTTTTATTCTGATAACGGAATTCTGCATACGAAAAAGTTCAGAAATGTAAATATTCAAAGTCACTAAATCCCACTGCAAAGGAAGCCGCTGTGGTTAGCGTACTGGACTCACAACTGAAGGGGTGCAGGTTGAATCCCGCGATCAAACCAGATTGGGTTTGTTGCCGTGTTGTGTCCTTGAACTTTACTCCAATTGTCTCGGCACTAAATAGCCTAACTGTGTTGTTGTGTCGACAAAACCCCAAACCAATGCAAATCCACTGGAAAAATGAAGAGTTGTAGGATTGTCCCATCTTTAATGAACCCAACTGAAGTGGAGTTTGATTTAAACAGTTGTATTGGTATGTGTACACATAATGAACAATTTATAAGTATTTACGAACATGCTCTGACCCTAATGTAAGAAATGGAAAGATATGGTTTTTGATGTGTTACAAACAACAAGAAAGAATGAGACAGAAAGAGGGGAAGGAGGGGGTTGTTTGCTAAACATTCTCAAATATGCAAAATTATATAACTTTTATAAACAGAATTAAACTTGTGGCTGACTCATGAACTTCGTAGTTTGAAGACTTAGCAAAGTCACTTGATCTTTTCTAAGAAAATGGTTGACTTATAAATAATTAATTAACCAATCAAAATAAATTATTCTGACCCAGCGTCCCTGTAAAGAGTGTTATTGCCATAAATCCCCGCTTATGACCCCCACCAAAGCAGTATAATGTACATGTGTATAGATGTCATACATTTATTTCTACTGCAACATAAATCCGCTTATGCTATTGATTTGATCCAGATAAATGTATATATTGAAAGTTTGTCAAACTTACAACCTGTGAGATTCAATTGAAGCCCGTATACATACTTGGTTATCGAATCCTAACAATTTACCATTGTAGTTAGTGATATACACCTTAATTGTTAGCTATGAGTGATTTTAACTCTTGAGTTATGTTTTAAACATTCAATGTCGATATTTTCTTCGTTGTCACCATTTGCAGCCATCCCCTATTTTAATTTCTTCATGCGTATTTCAATGTTATGAGAGCACTTGTAATTAAAACAGTACTTTTTTAATTTTTCTAATTGATAAAATAGGTTATAATGTTTCTTAATTTGGAATTTTGTAATAGTTTTTTCATCTGAGCCGTAACTTTGTAGCCCAAAAATGAACATCTCTATTATCTTTTTAATAGTGTTAGATACTGTGGAGATAGATTATGTCATATAGTTCTTTTCTGTACCTGTTCAATAAAGATGCATTAAATAATATCTTATACTTTGACATATTCTAGATACCCCCTTCAGCTGGGAATCTGTTGTTATCTTTCAAAAAAGAATTTATCCCAGCGATTTCGTCTCCATCAACGTTCTCTTTGAAATAACTTAATGATAATTTAACCATTTGGTACCTCCAACCATACTTACAATATTTTCTTTCCCCATTAAAATTATCCAATTCAAAATCAAGTAAACCTTTTTATGCTTTCCAAGCGTACCTAACATAATTTACAATTGGTAAGATTTTATACCTTTAGATTACCTCCCATCATGCTATGGCGGATTATTAAATTACTTAAAATAAATTAATTAATTAAACTGTTGCCGAGTTAATCTAAATCTAATCTGGTTGGATTATTACAGTTATCATCGCCAGGAAGAGATATTCAACAAATATTCATTAATTTCTTAGTCTGAAAGTAAACATAAAATTTGCATACAGATTTTACAAACTCTGGATAGCTTTTACGATCCACATCATCTAATTTATCTGGTTTTCCTAGAAAGTCAACATTACACTGGTTTGTAATTTGGGTAATTTTAATACCGAGTTTTAGAGATTAGTTATCAAAAATGATTTCTATGTGAAAAAGTGGATTTCATTAGAATATATATTTATCTTTTTAAATGCATTTGCTTTGTTAACTTGTGTAAGTCTGGTCTCAATTTTTTCTTCTTAAATTGAATCTCAGCAGAAAGGTAACGTTCTGTAATAGTCTGCTTTTTTAATCTTAAGTGCGTTGTTCTCTGCATGTGTGCTGAAGCCAGATATGCATTAATATTAAAAAGTGGGATTATATTCCTGTACTTTCAGATTGGAGTTCACCAGTGGTGCCGCAGTGCGCCAAGGCCACTGTCCTTTCTTTTGGGTCTACATACATACGCAGTTAAATTGCATCTGTCTATACTTTAAATATTGTCACAGTATTGCAGCTACTTTTTGATAAGACAAGTAATGTGGGCAGTTATAAACAGCTATTTTGTTTCACTGTTAAATGATAGATTAGAGCGGAGGGAAGAAAGAAAATATGAATGATCTAGTTAGTTCAAAAATTGTTTCAAAAACCTGTATCCAGAAGGATTGATATTATTTTTTTATTGAGTTAATAAAATATAAAAACACAACAAGAAATTATTAATCTTTGATACTGAGAATTGTAACAGACCTTTCCATTTAAATTGCTCAGATATCATTCTTCAAAGCCTTACAAGTTTCAAAGCATTCAAAAAGTTAAATATATCAATCATATTTAATCCCCCCTCCTGATAATACTCCAGTTTTGTTTGTGAAATCCAAAAGCTGTTATAGGAGATAAGATTTATTCCCCATAAATAGCAAAGCTAGCATGCAGAATAAAGCAGCAAAGTAAGAAATAACTGAAAGATTTGCATCAATACAGTGACATTTATGTCTTTTCTAATTAGGAATTTGTTTATACTATCTGTGTTCAAACGACGTCGAATTAAAATTATGATCAGTCCCGAATGTGACGGGAGAAAAGTAAGGAAGTAGATAATTATTGCTATCTTATAAATGCTCATTTTAGGAACAGATGCAGTTGCCGAGTAGCTTTGTTGTATAGGTACTTTTCATAATGGTGCTACAATCAGAACAAAAATATAAATGAAATTTCGGCAATGTCATAAACATCCGTAAAAAAGGAAGCAATTTCTTTTTCAAGAGTAAGCGATTTTCTTTGCAAGTTCTCAATTAAATTACAGAGACGAAATCAAACCTATTGCTTTTTTGTATAGACAACTTTCTTTTGAATTTTCCAAGTGCTAGACCTAATAGTATGTTTTCATCATTTCCCTCCTATACATATGATAAATGGTTTGGAATAACTTTTCTATGACCTGAGATCTATCCAAGAAGACTGGCCTAATAATCTGTGACTGATCGTTGCACATCACATGATTTAATTTAAATTGTCCTCCAATTTCATATAATTAAATAAAATTGAATTTCATATTAACTAAAAAATATTGTTCTAGTGCAAGGAAGGTTCTTTGACTTTTCATATGAATAACTTTGATGCTGTTGTTTACGTTAGAATAGAAAGCTGAAATAGCTTTGAACATTTTGTATGTACAGTATACTACGAATACCGAAGATTTGCTTCATTAAGCAATAGGGTGATGTAAGTAAATAATTTTACTAAATTCTGCACTGCCATTATATGGTTTCATTTGTTAACACGAACAATATTGCGTAGGTAAACTGTGAATTTATTTTTAATTTGGTTTGCAGATATTTTAATATTATTCCCTAAAGTCATTATACTGTCATTATCGTGCTCTCTATTTCGTGTTTAAACAAACTCAATTGTTTATTGCTTTAATTTGTTTGCTGACATGTTCGAGGATCATTTAGTATTATAAGTAACTGAATCTAATGCACTGATTAAGTTAGGGATCAGTTATTATCAGCAGTTTGATATCGTCAATTGTCCCATAAGTAACGCTGACCAATTAGTTGAGACAGTTTCATACTTTTACGTAAATTGATCTTGTACCAATAAATTTATTGTACCATCGTGACCTTTTGAATAATACACTTTTCTTTGTATACTATACATTCCTTTTCGAGGCTACTTTATGATATTTACATCTTGCATTTTCATGCATCTGTTTATTGCATCAACAGTTTTTTATACTTTAATTCTTTGAAGATTGTCTTGGTTAGATAATGTTAAATGTTACAAGATAGAATGCGTCGTTTGATGAGTCATGTCAAGTAAATGGATCATTTAAAAGTTTTGCAAAGTTTTAGTTTCAATCTAAATGATATTAGATATATGATTTCATTGTTTGTTACAAGTTTAGTTGTTCGTATTATTATGAAATCACTTCTTTCGATTGCTTTCCTATTTTAGCGTATACTAGTGTATTATTATACTCAGTAAATAGTACGCATTATTGTTTTGTTCATGTTCTTGCGTCATTTTCAGTTCATACCAACACTACCGGTGTATGTACAGTAGCGGAAGAATACATTTATTCTGGTCGCAAACTGTCTCGCAGTTCCTATAACCTTGCGATTTATTGTCAAAAGTTGCGTCTAAAAATTATAGTAACATAGAGTTTTTAACAGGACGAAAATGTATTACTTTTGTTATTGATAATCAATGTCTTAATTTTCTGGAGAACTATATTTTTAAAAACCAAACATTCTTACGACCGGAACTAATACACAGAATCACGAAGATAGTGAAATATACAAGATACTGATTTAAAGAGACTAAATGACAGAAAACTAAGATAAGAAGGTAAGCTATTTCTTATATAGCTTGTAATACGTAACTACCATGAGGTATGATTTGTAGACATTAGAGATATGATTTATTTACAGTCTTGATTACGAAATATGCGCCTGCATTCTTACAAATGAAAAGGTTTATGAAGAGGAATTTCAATAAGATTTACCCAGTATTTGTGGTATTTATGTATTCATTATTTTGAAAAGATACAACGTTAATTTAGAATATCAAATATCCTTACTTCGGCTGTTATACAGTACGGATTATTCTAAAATTGCTAGTTTCGATTTGCATCGAACAAAATATGTAGAAAATGCCACACGTACATCACAAATGAATAAAAACTCATAGACCAGTAAAGCTATTAAAAACATGAATGGAAATAGCCAGTTTAATTTTTAAAATAGTTCAAAGAATCTTGAATATTAGAAACCTTTGACGTAACACGAACTATAACTAAAATGAACAAGGGGAGACTACTAGATCTTAATTTTCACATTATATTTATATTGTATATTCATGCATATTACGATCTTCGATTTGCTCAATTGATTTCTTTATTTATCTTTTCTTATTATGACTTGTTTTGGGAATAATATTTTAATATATATTTCTTTACTTTTTCATTTGTTCCAAACATTTTTTGTTTTAAGGATAACTTTTTTTTTAGGTTTCCTGTTCTCATGTATGTTTGTTTAAATATAGCATTTACATGGGTCAAGAAAAAGATGCACTGTATGAGTAGATGTCAACATTTCATCATGAGTCGAAAATATATTATTATTATTATTATTATTATTATTATTA
>QKMX01049599.1:0-13042 GCA_003401595.1 Venustaconcha ellipsiformis
TCCGGCCCTTCATGAAAAAAGTTTGGTGACCCCTGATCTACCACATACTATCATGCTTCCAGTTACACTGTTCCAGCATCAGAAGCCATTGAGGAAGATAAGCAAGATAGCAAGCTGGAAACTATTAATTGCATTAAAAAATTTAAAATATCACAATCACAGAGAAACCTCACAGTTCACTCTTCTGTTATATACAACCATCGTTATGGATTATGGACATTGGATATGTGAGTATTGACACCCGATTGCTGTCATTTTTTTGTTTTTTGCTGCTAAGTGTTGCAGATTCTCTGATACCACGAATCGGTGTTCGAAAAAAAACAAAACGAAACAGCTGAAAACTAGGTTGTTTGTGGTTACATATATACTCGATGACGGTCAATGACTCATTGTATAGGATATTTCTCAGCCTTGCCGGATTATCCTAGTAGTAAAAGTAGCATATGTTATTTCCGCACTTTCAAGGGTCCCGTACTAAATGCTTTTAAGCTATCAATTACCTGCATGTCAATAAATAAATGTTATAAGTACTGAAATTTCAGACGTATTTGTCGTATTATCTGGATGTATAGGAAATGAAAAAAATATAATTACTTTACTATCAAAGTTACAGATTTATGCGTTTTAATATTTATGTGGGTTTTTTTATTTAGGGGCCCACACTAACTTAATCCGGCACTGTTTCCCTGTCACTGATGCGTATCTGAATTTTCAATCTAAGAAACAAAAGGTAAAGATTTATGTATACAAGAACCCGAATCTTCGCGAGAAGATTTCTTTTAAACCGACCAAATTTTTCCTCACATAGACCTTTTAAGATGTTTGTTGCTTATAGTTCAAATAATCAAAAAGAAAGTTCTAGTCCTTTTATGCGGATTTGGCGTTCATCACATCATGAAATTGATTCTGACATCTTTAAACTTTCAAAGCAGATATAAAATCATCTGTGTACATGAACATGTATTTGTGAAATCATTCTGAATGCTTTTAAAAATACAGATGAAAGCTCTTGAAATCGCACGAAAACCCCGCTTGCCTTAATGAACTGACCTTGAACGACATGAACTCGGAATAACTATGTATACTAAGCATTATATAACACTAAATCTGACTCTAATTAAACGGTGGACCTTTCTGGCAATATAATTATTGACTATGTTCCAAACTAATAACCTTCAAGAACTTTATGAAGTATATTCCATGCTCTCAAAGAGAAATGAATTTGCGACTGGATGATGGAACACCTGACACTTTCATTGAATACTGCAAAAATACAACATATTAAATAATAAAACGTTTTCTTAGATGCAATAACATTTACGATGCCAAATATTCAGATCAAGTAATCTAGAAATTAGCACACAGTAAATAGGGTAAAAGAAAATTTAAAGGTAGTTTTAAGCGATTATTATTTAACCCTTTTCAGTTCCATAGCAACGAAAATTCTGTTATATCAAGAACGAGTTACATTTTTCTGGATAAGGACTTTTACCACCTGCTGGCATATTATCTAGTTCGACCTTAGAATACACAACGTGAAATCCGACATTGTTATTAAATTTTTAAATTATATCAAAATTGCTCAACGGCAACGATAACTTTGTTGTCAACGACGTTTGGTGCCTGGTAAAGTCATTCCCCGTCCTATCCCTAACAGATTTAGAATTAGACTGCCTGCTAACCCCGCTAAAAGTGGAGCGAAAGGAATAATTCCCCCTTGTTTTGGTTTTCTTGGTGTCCGCTAACGTTTTGTTTTCTTGGTTTTTTTTATTGGTTCATGACTATTTTTTCAACTGGCATTATATTATTTATTGTTACGTAAAACTATCACGGTGAACGATAGACCTGTTTGATACCGCCTTCATCAATTCCGTCTCCGGATACCGATATTCTATTGCCCCTGATACTGTCTCTGACGCAGCCATAAGTCCAAGTGTTCCTAGTACAGGTGTATTTTGTATTGCGCTAGCTATCACAGAAAGAGCTGGTCCAAGAAAGCCGCCATGTTTTGAAATTGCGGTTATTTGCGCAACAGATAGTTTAAAACGGTATTTCTGAGATCGCTTTGCTATCAAGTTTATCGATTTGTTGTTGCGTAAACATTATTTTAACCGCTGTTTTATTTTAAGTCGCCAGACTTTAAAGAAACAGAATGGCGTTTAGCAACTGCCACTGGTAATATTTAACCTGACCTGGCGTTAGGTATATTTGTCTTGTTGTGTACCCGGTTTTCATTATTTAATACTTTTTTGTCATAAAATACTTATGCATGTACCGTCACTATTCCTTTGGTTGCATTAATCGTCAACAATCTATCACTGACAACAAGCACATATACGTTATGCTGTTAAGCTGGACCCGCACCAAGTGTCCAAGTAACTTTATTATGAGCTGTAGATCATATAGCTCGTTTGGAACGTTTTGATACGTACAAGTAAAAAGTTGGGTATAGCGACCTAAATTCTTAGATATATTTGGCTTCCACTGTCAGCGTCCTGATATTTTTGCATTGTTTCCATAAGGTACATGTAAGTTCATGTAACGTTTCTTATTTCATCATCAACAACGTTACATTCCATTGCTTGTTCGTGATAATGTTTCGAATTTATCCTAACAAAGATTCCCCTAACAGCGATGTTATCATATACGGAATTGTTCATTTCTTGATCACTGCGATGCGCCTGTCATTGAAATATAACAAAGTGTCGCAGTAATTGTTCTCTGGACGTGGTAGAAACATGTTACGTGTGTTACGAATTGCTGTTTGATAAATTTTGTTCTGCTGGAAATATATCTTTTTTTGTCCACGTGGCAAACGTCGACTCATGTTCCATCATCTTCTCGTTGATGGAACGACTCGTGGGATCCACAGCGCTAATCTTATAGCAAACGGTCCTTCAGCTTCTCCATATACATGAAGTATACAATCGTTTTGTTCCGCTCGATCTAAAATAGAGTATGTTTTAGTCCAAGAAAACCCTTGTTGTGATTGCGACAAAATCCAAATATCGTTCACAACGTAAGCATCGTTTTTGTTTAGATTCTGCGGAAAATACATTTCTTTTAGCATACATTTCGTAATTTTGCTGTCATCGTATATTTGTCACCGCTAATCTCATGGAGTTCTTTTATCGAAGCTGCATCAGCAGCAGCTGGGTTGGCGATTGGAACGCCAGCACCACCACGGAATATATTCTCTGTTGTAAATATATTTCCAAAAATTCCATCTACCATTTTTCTTTAATAAATGCTTCTTCGTCTCATTTTCTTATAAAATATAGTTTTACAAAATTGATCGTATAACAGCTATACTGTTGTACGTAGGTGTAATACTTGATAATTGTTATTGTTAAGATCTATTTGTTATCCAGATTGATCTGTTGGTTGCTTTGTTATACTCGTTATTTGATTTTCAAGATTATTTGGATAGTATAACAATTGCCTAGGAGTAATTTACATCAGAGATCCTGGTGAAAGACTATATACAGTTTGACCTTGGATCCCTAACGCCGAATAAGATCCTTGTGCAATAGAACATTGATTAAAATTGTATTTACTTCTGTTATGTTAACAGGCAAATCTCCATCATACGATATACTTTGTTCTTCAACACTGCCATATTGTCGATGATTAAAATCCTATCAATGATTCAATACTAGTCTCTTGTGAGAATCGAATCATGAAAATATTTGTAATGTCATTCTAGCTAGTAGTGTATTAGTTCTTTAATCGTTTTATTAAGATCAGTTACATTATATACTGCTTGAGGTATTTTGACTATTATCCCGGAGTTTTCACTCCAGGCGAAATGATTAAATGTAAAGTCATCATTGTCGTTTGTTTTTACATTTACCATAGAATGCCATATCGTAGCAGAAATTAATCCAATTTTGTATTGTTTATTCGGATCTAGGCTGAATGATTTTTTGAAAATGTCTTTACATTATTTTCAAAATTCTGAAACTTCACCTAAATTTCATAATTGTAAAATTACTAATTGCTCTATAACTGTCAGATTGTTATGTGAATCAAAATAGATATACACCTTCCACCTTCTGTACTTGTAACCATATTTGTTACACTGCACCTATTACAAGTCTAAATTAAAAACCATATCAAAGAGGCCATAGTGGGCTTGAGATCACTCGCCTGGTTTAAAAGTCACATGAACAGCAATTTGCCAAGCTATCTGAGTTGGCTAAATGATTTGTTGAAAATGTCTTTACATACATAAATATGTAATAGTTATAAAAGTTGTTTTAAGTTTTCTAAAATATAAATATGTATCGTCGCCAAACTTGCACAATCTGATGTACTTACTACTGTAGTGGTAGAAGACACAGCTGACTTTGTTGAAGACTCACACAATGCTGATGGATGCACATTCTTTTCTTCCTTCTGTTCATTTTACAATAATAAAGGATTTTAATTTTGTTGTAACCTATTTATAGCAAAGAAATTAGAATTTAACTGTTTCATTACTTGCATTTTTTTTAAACTTTTACAATTTAAAAAAAAGAAACTGAATGTTAGCGAGTGCTTTGCATCCATTATGCTTGGTGCCAATCGGAACAGATTTTATCACTTTATCTTATTGTAAAGAAGATAATATGTACTACTGTAATCATGAAAAGTCTAAATAACATACTAAAAGCAATAAATTGAAAAAACTTCAGGGAAAAGTCATACAAATGTAGTATGTAGACACATTTGCCAGAGCAGCATGAAAACCAAATTTTGTTGTTGTTGTTGTTGTTGTTGTTGTAGGGTGGAACGCCATTTTTCAGCAAAAGATAGGCTATACGAGGCAGCCCGTATAACTGGTGGAGGAAGAACCCAGGAAAAACCACCGACCCACGAGTTGCTACTGGCAAGCTTTCTCATTTACCATGATGGTCGTGTCTAAGACTTCAACCTATGCAGACAGATGTGAAATGACAGTGATCCGGAATGATAATCGCTTTAGACCACTTGACCACTTAAGGCCCAGAAAAGAATTTTGTCTGCTAAGTCTAAAACTTGAAGCCATGTAAAAAAGTGAAAAAGATTGACAAAATTAATAACTATAAATAAAAAATATTTTCCCCACTAATTTGACCAATGAGCCATCCCTTTAGTATGTAAACATATGGTGGAAATGTTTGTGTGCATGGGAGGGGGAACAGGAGTAAGACCAAGTAGTAAGCAAAAGCAAGCACATAATAACACAAACTATATTATAGTTTCTACAAGTAAAACCCAAGTGCCTTAGCCAACAACAAAGAACATATAGTATTTGGACAACTTCCCAATGAAAAAACTGAAAAGCATCAGATATAAAAAAAAAGCTTTAAACCTAACGCTTGTTGGCATTTCAAAGCAAATGCAATCTCTCAAAAAATACAGACTACTCACTGTCCTCTTCTGGTTAGCAGAACAGCCCACTGCAGTCAAAACTGTCAACTATGTCCAATATATGCAACGTCTAGTTTTCGTATTTCTTAAAAACTTTGAGCCAATAAAATGGATGAACACTTGAATACATTTGCGCAAAGACAAATAACAAACTTTACAGAATTACGAAAATTATCAAAGAGGGTGAATAGTCATATATGTTGCTTGTAAGTAAATATTTGCCAATGGGAGAGGAGTATTAAACAGAAGCATATGTACACATTGGCGTCAGGGGTGATAGAAAGAGGTACACAACGCAATGGGTTGGATGGGATGGTATAAAAAATTGTATAATGTTAACATGAGCTTTCACCATGTTAGGTCTTTATCAGAGACAATAATTTAAGCTTCAACATGAGAAAGAACAAGAAATATATACGATAATCAAAAGTTATATTATTATCAAAGTAGCAGAGTATATGCAATCCTGTTGAAATATTTTATCAAGACATTCACTTTAGTAAATGTATTGTATAAGATTGTAACTTTAAGGCAATGCCCAAAAAGGACTACTTTGTAGGAACAGATATTATAATGGCTCAAATGAACTACCAGAAATTCAAGACCATATTTTTTAAAAACTGCTAAGATCAGAGGTATACAACATGATGGAAATCTAGACCAAAACATTCTTCTCCACTTTCTTATTCTCACGTTGCAAAAATGATCACTGATCACTTGTCATGTCCCATAATGAAAATAAGAGGCAAAATTGATAAAACACTATACCATATTCAAACATGTTTCGATGCCCAGTTCATCAGAGAAATTTCAAATCAGACTTCACAAGAAGACACGCACTCTCCACAAGATGCTTAATTTCACAGTCTGTCCAGTATTATAAAGGTACATGATTAATTGTTGCTCTTACATCGATATTTGTTTGTTACCATCAACCCAATAAAATAGCAAGTTAATATTTCATCACTACTGGAAAATTATCTTGCAATAATGCTGAATAAACGATAACATTTACCGTCTGCAAAATTATGTTGCACATGAAGTTCTTGATGTGGCTAAAACACCAAAAGGTGCAGGAACTGGCAAAGAAGCTTGAATTGAAACAGAACTAGCATTATATAAATACTCTAGGCTTTCAAACATGCTGGACTCACAAAATGTACATACAATACATGATAATGTAGACTTTCAATACAAATAAAATACTGACACATATTTCAAAATAGCAAAAATAAGATGACATTTTTCCAGTTCTTTTCCCTTTAACAAAGTCTTTCTCATGAGAGTCAACATAATACATTAATAGAGACAAATAGAAATAGTAATAGAGACAAATAGAAATAGTAATAGAGACAAAAAGAAATAGTAATACATGTAAAACAATAAATATTTACATTTCGGCACTGAGGGAAAAATATCCATAATAGTGAAAAGGTCTGAACTGAAATCTTGAATAAAAAAAGACAAAAAGAAATAAGTGCATGTGAATTTATGTATCACTGATGCAGGCAAATGAAACAAGAATCAAAATTACCTGCACAACAGCAGTATGCTGTTGTGGATGATTTAGTTGTCTAAATTACTGCAAGGAAGCTTGTGTTTCATGTGGGACAAGCTATAGCTGTGCATTAGTATTCACTTATAAGCTACATTCTGGATAGAACTGCCATTACAATAATCAGAAATATGAATCACATGTATTTAGTTACAATATAACAGATGGCGGTGGGAAGCTAAAATAAAATGTGTTTATAACAGGGTCCAATGACACACTCGCATAGTAGTGGCTTAACAGGCCAATTATAGATAAAGCTATGCAAATGTACATACCAAAAAACTAATGGCAAAATAAATATATTGAAGATAAACCATTCCAACCAAGCATAAAAGTGTTTTAATAGCCACTAATTGTAGCCCATAGGAAAGCACAGGGAATAATCTTGAATCACCATCAAGTACCTAGGGCTTTCCATAATATACTCTGATAAATGAATACGTAATGAATTTATTGTTTCATATACCTTCTTAAGCATCACAATCACTCTTTCGGGCAAATTTCTTTAGCGTTCTTTTAAATCTCCTCCTAGGCCAAAAACATTAGGAACGTTTCAGCTGGTTGACCATTCCTATTTTTCGTTACTGACCCTTGCACTCGCACCGTCCCCCACAATGCCTGTAAGGTAAAAAGAAAAAACAAAATGTAAACAAAATCCTAATATTAATGTATGCATCTAATTGAGCTGATTAGGCCAAGTACTTAAAATGCTTAGTACATTGTATAACTAATCATTAAGATATGTATAATGTTTTAAATACATACAAAAACACACCTACCTTAATTTTGAAACTTGTGCAAAAGGAAACGCGTTTGTGAGAAGGCCTTATCTGTCATTTTTACCTATGCAATATGTTCTTTATAAAAGAATTTTTTTTAAATTTCAGGTTAAAGCAGTTATTGGGCATCGCTTGCACTGAACAATCAGTATAATTTCATTACACAAGGGCCTTAACAAGGCTGAATACTTAACCACTGATAATAAACTGCACATTAATTCTTTAAAAATATATATCAAAAATTGATGTCATAAATGTTTGTAATAAATTATATATTTTTGTTTAGCTTTCTACACTGAAGTTTGTTTAACTCTGCTGTGTATTTCAAGTTCTCGTGTTGTGACTTCCTCTCATCCCGTTTATAAATCCCTCAATAAGGCACTTCCACCCTTCCCGAGATACTTAATTCAGAGGTATGTCCAGTGTTGTACAGATACATGAAAACTTGATGGTCATAGCAAAATATTTGTAATAAAAAAGCAAGTCAATATTCTTCACTAAAGGCAAATACCGTTTAACAATGTTAATAACCGATGCTGCTGACAGTCTGACCTTGACATGGATACTCAACACAAATGGCTGCTAGAAAAGGGACAGAAATTTGAACTGAAACAAACATTAAATTACTCTTGATAAAACTAAAAGCACACTGATGCGGATAAGATGATAATATTCCGAATATGAGAGCACGTGATTAAAAATTCTAGTTTATGAGTTTAAATCTCGTTCGGTTCGGTGGTAAAAACGGAGCTCAAAATTATAAGCGGCGTTACTACTGAAGGAGCCGGTGATTATACCTTAGTAGATCTCGTTTTTAAGTTGAAATCTCGTTCAGTAATAAAGACGGAGATCAAAATTATCAGCGGCGTAACTGTTGAAGGAGCTGTGATTGTAGTTTTTTGGACTGAGCTTCAGATGTTTTGAAGCTGTTAATTGTTATTCTTTTTAATGGAGACGTAGATTAAATTTTTTTTTAGGAGCCGCTAAATGTTGTAGGAGGCGCTAATTGTTGTACCAGCTGCTAATTGTAGTCCATATACAAAATATAGGGAAAATTGTAATTTCGGTAATTTTAGGAGCCGCTAATTCTTGTCGGAACCACTAATTGTTGCCCATATCAAAATATAGGAAAAGATTAATCATCGCCGGGTACATGCGTCTTCCATATCTTTGGGTATTCGAGATCAGTGCTCTCATGTGAGACATGTGAAGAGGTTGAAAAGTGAGTTAATTCATTTGACCATATATTGCCAAAACCCACTATTTTGAAATGCTACGCTTTCAAGAGGCTGGCTAAAATGGGGTCGATAATAGATCGAGATATATTATCAGGGGAGGTCCGTATGGAATGTTCACTGGGGTCGAACGATCTCCTTCCCGGCCCAAATGAGTCGTCTGAGTGGTATAACATACCTATCGGTGTCTGAATCAGAACTACACTCTGAAGGGGTAACTTTTTGTACAATCTAATTATTTCGAATCGATTTAACGGGGGCTGGATCGTAAGGAAGATTGTCAAGTGGATAAAGCAGATCGCTTTCGGACCTGCGACCCTTCTTACCTTGTACACTGGTATATCTGAATTGGGCATCGATACCACCTGATATACGTCCTTGGTAAAGTTGTCGGATAATTTTTGTTTCCCCTATAGTCCCCTACATCATGTTTGAACTCTCAGACCTTCTTATAATACGGAACTTGTTCCTTGCATGGCTATTGCTCGATTCCCTCGCGAATCGGAGGTCTTTCAGTTTTTCGCGTACGTGTTAGGCTCTGCAGCAGCCCTGCCACAATAGGGAGCATTGCCCAGATAAGCGTCAATCGAAATCCGGGAGTGCTACCCAAACATAAGAAAATGGTGTGAATCCAGTGGAATCATGCCTAGTAGCATTAAATGTATAGACAATTGGAACAATGTGCGACTTCCAATCTTCTTTGGCTTTTCTTTCCAATGTCCCTAGCATTTTTAAGAGTGTTTTATTGAAAAGTTGGCAGGCAACATTTCCCTGTGGGTGAAATGGGGAGGGGCGAGATTTCTGTATGTTCGCTAATTTGCATAGCTCCTTTATAAACCTACCCTCGAAACAACGTCCTGATCACTGTGAAGCCTTTCTGGGAAAATGTAATATCGAAACATTGATCATACATGGCTTTAGCAGTAGTCTGAGTCATATGCTTGCGGCAAGGAACGGCGTAAGCATGCCTGGTGAAATTATCAGTTATCACCAAAATAATCCCAAACCCTCCTTTAGACCGCTCTACTGACAAAAGTATATGCAGACGAGCTCCATAGGGCGAGTAGTGTGAAATGAGGTCAATTTAGCCATTGCCCTAACTGGAGTCTTTCTGCATATACACCGTTCGCAAGACTCCACCTTGCAATCAAGTCTTTCTCCACGCTTGGCCAAGCCAATAAAACCTTTGTCTAGCTAACCAGTGTATGTTCTCCTTGCATTGATGACCTATACCGTTATGGATACCTTTCACGTCCAGGGTTCAGTATGACTCTGGTATCACAAGCTATTTGATTGACTGACCATCAAGAGAAGTGGTTCTGTAGTGAACACCGTTTTCAAATACAAGTTGGTTCCATTCACGGAAAAATTTCTGCACCGACGAATTCTCTCTGGAGAACCTCCTCGCTGGGCTGAAAACCCTTACTCCTTAGGTGAATAACTTTATCTATTGTTCTATCGGTCAACTGTTCTCTGCCCCACTTAAAGTTGTTACAACGTTCAGATAAAAACACCTCATCGACCGAATAAGGTGCATAATCATCCGAAACACTCTCAATCAAGGAAACATACAGGCAAATGGCTTCCACCATGTCGGGGAACATTTTGGTAAACGTGAGAGGGTGTCGGTGTGAATGTTATTTTTGCCAGCTCTATATCTGTTGGAGAAGCTGTAAAATGTCCAGAGCTTCCTTAGTTCTCTTTAATCACTACTGTTATATGAACATCAACTTTGCGGGCAATGCTGTTGTTAGTAATAGTTTAATCTGGCACAATGTTGACATTGCGCGCATTCGTAGAACTGACTGTAAACGACTTGTACATAGTGATCTCACTAGCGGTTTGCCATGCCTCTGAAATTATGTCCTTTGGAGGATAATCAAGCTTGTAAATGACAATTGTTCCTATTACTAGGGGACAGGTACGGTAACACGAATGGCAATTGTTCATATTACTACAGGACAGGTACGGTAGGACGAATGACAATTGTTCCTATTACTACAGGACAGGTACGGTAGGATTCGCCTATACTATGACAGTATGTCTCTCCCTTCCTCGTAGAGACATCTGAGCGCCTGAATCATAATAGCTGGAGGATATTTAGGTAGGAGACCTTTTACCTTGAATCTGCATTCGTAGATTCGTAGTATCTAACGTCACCTTTCTGTATTGGCTAGTCCCCTGAAAAGAATGGGATCTTGGTGGAAATGAGTGGGGTGGGCGTAGCGCTGAGAGCGGGACAAGTACCCTGAGAATCGTCTAATAGTGCTGAAGCAGATATAATAACGTTAGGCTTGGTATCTACACACGGTATACCGAGCTGCATGAGCGAGCCTCTCCCGATACCTGCAACAGGGTTACTTTGCAACAAAGAGGTAGGGGTATAACGCTTTTGGTTTGGGGTTACGGATACGTTTGATGAGGGTACAACGGATTTATGTTGTTCCACAATTGACATTACCACATATCTACTGGCGTTCAATGCCTGTATCATCTCCTTTTCTGTCATGAGATTCTTACCTGTAGCCATCACGAAGTGAAACCCAAAACAATTGCGTGTAGATGTAAACATGAACAATACACAGATTCACCTTTCATAATAATTACTATAGCTGACATTGGAATGTTCATGAAATAAATGCAGAATTATTTTTAGTAACAAATAAGACCCTGAAATTGCTAAAGATAGCATGTCAATATAAATTTAAACAATGACAGAGCAACCCATAATTTGGATTTGACTCGGTGATTTCTGTGCTGCACATGACACGCGGTTCAAGCCGTGCTGTTAGTTGAAATTAAAAAACTGAACTGTGTAACTGTACCGATTTGCGATACTACAGAGGTAAAAAAGACGACTAACGGTACTTAATAAGCCATGAATAGATTAAAAATTTAACTTGTAGTATCAAGAATCCTTCCTTCCAGAAATATATAACCTTAATGTGACACAGAACACATAACACAAAACACATAAATACTAGTTCTATATACACAATACACATTGTTCATATCCATCAGCTGCGAAGATAATGACGTGATCCCCCTGTAATCCGAGTTAATTTTTCTTCTCAGGAGAAAAACTATCAAAGTAAAATGTCTCCGCACCTCATGTTTCTGTTCGGACCACACAAAAAAACCCCACCAAATCATCACCAAAAGCTTTAAATTCCTCTGGTATACCTTCACTCTTCAGTCTGCATTGGTAACGGTACTTTGGTTTTCTTTATCTGTTTATCCGTCATCTTCTATCCTGTCCAGACTTTACGGTGGGCGTCATTGTGAACCGGGCGTTGTACAAAAAGAGGCAAACACCAAACCCTCGGGTCGTGGGGGGTATTTTCCGTCAAGCATACGACATAACAGAAAAACCAAAGAAAACAAAACCTACAACGAAACAGAACAAATACTTAATATACGATGCTAAAACAGAACAGAATAAATACATTAATATACGGTACTACAAACGAGACAAATACGCCACACAACCCGCATGCATGTATTTCAATAAAGCAATACGATAACATAAATCATGCTACAATTTTCGCTAATCTTTTTCCACACCAGAGGCGATACGAAGAACCCTATGGCATTTTTTTCTAGGTGCCAAGCGCTAGACGTTATTGTCTCCTTCATGTGCCTCGTGCCCTCATCCATCAGTCACTCAGGCGATCATTCCTGACAAACATTCAACTGGGTCACAGACGTTTCACCTCATAGAGATTGTGGAAGCAGAAAAACGTTATTGGTGAATGAACGTCGCACAAACAAACGTAATATCTCCCAAACTGACATTGAAAAAGAATATGTGCTTAGACCAGGAGATCTCAGTAGATCGATATATGCCGAGAAGAATGAGAAAGTGGAAAGGAAACGATCATGGATGAACACGGGACAATCGGTTTGACCTCGGCAACGAAAAGAAGGTGAAGTCCTCTTGACGTAGGCAAGCATTTTCAAAAAAACTAGATGTGTCATTCCTTAAATGCAACTTCTACAATACGTGCTGCCTCCTCATTTTGCCTCGAAAGCATATCCAAGGCCCCGAGTGGCCGAGTGGTCTAAAGTGCTCTCCGTTA
>QKMX01049639.1:0-14919 GCA_003401595.1 Venustaconcha ellipsiformis
ATTTTTATAAGTCTTTGGTATGACTTGGTCGGGGTTTGAATCCGTGACCTGCTTCTGAGGCAGATGCTCTAACCACTAGATTTGATGGGATGTAGTTTATAGTTAACTATTGTCCATATGTTTTGAGGATTTTACAAAGTCTCTGTTATTCTACTGTACATATTTTATCTACATTTTACAGAATTATAATTACAGAATTATAGCATCTATTTTACTTTTTATATTGTATCTTCTTGTATTTCATGTTTGCATTATTTTGGAAGGGTTTATTTTCCAAAGTTTTTGTGTACTTTGTGTTGTTAAATTATTTTTTTAACTTAACATTTAGTTCACACCATAAAGCCACTAATGTACAGAGTTGCCATAAAATTCTAATACATATATACATACATGCATACTTACTTATTTATTTTACTTATTATACTTTACTTTACTTGTACTACACTGTATCAAAATTGTTGTGGTTTCGGTTGTCTTTTAAATTGGTAGAAATAGGTTAGTGGTTATATGACCCTGTAGTAATATATCAATGTAATGTCAGGGTCGCCTGGTTTGTCAAATTCGGTCACAACTGTTTGGTTTAGCAGGGTCTGATCTATATATTTCCACACCTAATCTGTGTTACTAGTGCAGGGACATAAGTTATAATTAGCTTGATCTACATTCAGGTTACCTTGTTTGTCCTGGGCCATTTGAATGAACTTTAAAATTTTGACTGTGGTAGGTCTGTTTATCGTCCAGGGATGTACACATTTTCTGAACTGGGTTATTATGTATCATCTTGAATATTCTTTACATTCTGTAGTCCCCAAAAAAAGTTTTATAATATTGTTATCCCATTATCATCAGTGCAAGGATTTTATTTTGTCCATCTATGATTTAGATACATGTATGTCAGGATGCTCAGGTGAGATTCATGTGGATTTGACTTGGACAGAGTGTAGGTTTCAACAATCTCTAGATAGAAGTATATACTTGAGTGCACACCTGTACAGACTGTATACCCATGTTTGGCCTTGTGCCTGTAAGCAAGTAGTGAAGGTTTGCTCAGCATGTTTTTCATACATCTAGGCATAAACAAATTTCAAGCAAAGACTCAATCAGAAAGCAATTGCAGCACACACAAAATTATCCAATTTTGTTTGATTTCTATTTAGCAGCCACTGATTATACACCCAATACACTATGTTTATCCAGGTTTTAGGGTGTAATCTAGGTGAATACTGTAAATGTGATTTGTTTTGTAATATTTGATGGTGATTAATTTATGACAGGTCTTTTTAGGGACAGATTCAGATTCAAAAGGCATTATACATACTGGCCATGTAATTTTCATAATGCCCAAATTTATTGAGTGTAATACAAAATGCATATGTCACTGAACTATGTTGAACACAATAAGAACCACAGAGGAAATATTGACATATCCTTAAGATTTTTTTATGTGACTGTTTTGATTTGTACTCTGTTGCTTATAATCTCCTCTGAATGAATCTTAATGCATATCAGCACCAAAATTATTTGGTCAGTCCACTCATGTGTACTGTAAGATTGCAACAAATGGTCAACACCAGTGTAATATGGTCAGTCCACGCTTTGTGTAGTGTAAGACTAAAAGCAAATAGTCAGTATCAGTGTAATGTGGTTAGTGCACTTTTTGTGTATATGATAAGACTAAAAACAAGTCAGCACTGGGGTAATTTGGTCAGTCCACAATTTGTGTACTGTAAGACTAAAAGCAAATAGCACCAGTGTAATGTACTCAGTCCACTCATTGTGTACTGTAAGAAAGACTAAAAGCAATAGTTTGCACCAGTGTAATGTGTCATGTACTGTAAGACTGACTAAAAGCAAATAGCGCCAGTGTAATTTGTAGTAATTTGGCCAGTACATTTGTATACAGCAGTCTGTTCAGTCCCATTCCTCAATAATTTAACTGTATAAAGATGGTTCTTGTTATAGTAATCATTCTATTGGTTATTTAACAGACATTGTTATGAACATTCTGAGTGGTTAGAAGATTATACTTGTCACATAAGGGAAACTGATGGAAATAAATATGATTGTCAAACATGACATTTCAAATTATCAATAAAGGCACAGATTAGAAGCATGAACATTTGGAAAATATGTGGAAATGAAAATGACTCAAATGCAAAGTGGATTTCCCAGTTTGTCAGTTTCGAAGAAAACTGAATGCCAGAGCACTAGCAATCTTTACCAGAAAGATTTAAACTAATATTGCCAACTCTAGCATCTAAGATGCTAAATGAGAAGAATTTGGACAAATATGATTTGGATGTCAGAAGATTCCAAACCTATTCCAGTCCAGAATTTAAGGATAGACATTGTATAAGATCACTGCTGGGGGAAGTGATATTTCCAGATACCCTTGTCTATTAGAGATGGTAATTACTTTACTGAGACATTTTCATTACCCATAAGCACAGTCATCATTCATTATCATGAACCATAGAAACCTACAACTTTGTATAGAACATCAAAATATTATGATCGGAAAACATTTGGAAAAGTCTGGATAGTATTTAAGAAAGATTTCTTACATGAGATGGCAGATGCAAGCCTATTTCAGAATATGCAAACTACATATAGACAATACAAGGAAAAGATTTAAAAGAAAAAAACAACCTCTTGTTGAAATTGAAATCTGTTAATTTTTTCCAATCAAACTTTAAACGTTACTGTTGGGCTTAACTGGAAATGTCTGTCATTTAAGTTTTTCATATTTTTTTAGGTAGGAAGTCTGCTTGTTGTCAGTTAATAAATAAGGTTTAAAAATAGTAGAGTGTTATAAAATATTGTTGTTGGGGTGAAATTTAGTTACATTGTTTTTGAAAAGAAAATAAGAGTTAGTATGTGTGTAAATGAATAGACAGAGAGAAAGCTGGTGAAGTATAGATGGCCAAACAGCAAATCTGGTACAAGATAAAACAGATTTTGTTAAATTTAATACCTGAGTATATTGTTAGGACACAATATATGTTATATTCATTGCCTGAGTATATTGATGACCCATTTACTGTTACATTTAATACCTGAGTATATTGTTAGGACACAATATCTGTTATATTCATTGCCTGAGTATATTGATGACCCATTTACTGTTACATTTAATACTTGAGTATATTGATAGTTTTTAATTTATTTCAACTTTTTATGCCTACTGTGAATGTTTTTATATTAAATTACATATATCCTGTTAATGCCTTAATTGTTGTGACAAAATAAATGAATTAATTAATATTGGGCCTTAAGTGGATAGAGGAGATGGGAAATGCAAAAATCTTTAAATGACTTCTCCAAAATTGCTGAACAGAAGTTGATCAAATTAGACATAAAGCAGCCAGCCATGAAATCTTTTCAAGTTTGTATTCCAATTAAAATCAGATAAAACAACTGAACATAATTTTACCAAACTTGACAGGAAGTTTCTGGGCATGAAGATTTTTCTTAGTTTTTAAAATTTGTACAGATCCTCAGTCATAAATGGTTACTATACTAAAAAATAGACAACAACAAACCTTTACAACTTCTTTTCCAAAACCAATAGATTTTGACCAAACTGGACAGAAGGCATCCTGGTATGAAAACCATGTATGTCCAGATTTGATAGAAAGTTTCCTATCTTGAATGCCTTTGAAATTCTACAATAAACTGTGGCTGCTCTTACTGAAGTTAGAAATCATTTACTTAATTTTATCCCCCCTCCCCCAAATATTGCTGTACAGAATTTGAGCAACTTTGATATCAAGCATCCTGGATGTGGCCTCGCTGTATGGGACAAATTATGTTGAGTCTTTGTTGACATACAATCAGATATGGATGAAGAAACAAAAGCTTAAGAAACCTTGATTCATTTGTTTTCATGACATCATGGAATCAAAAGCACTGGGAAAATTGGAACAAAAAGCATTCTGCATATTCAGGTTTCTTGGCCAACATGCTCTTACATTTGCTTATGAGGCAGGTGTCAGTCTAGTGAGCAACCTTAGACTCACTTAAACCTCTTGTTTATCTTATTCTTTAGAACTTGATTTTTATATCACCACAATATTTAACCATATAAATACATATGTATATGTCAAATTATGTTTTTTAACACAGGATGGAGAAGAGTCAGTACCATCTTGGGAACTACGAGTGGAAGGAAGACTGCTGGAAGATGTAAGCAAAGGATTGATATATTATATGTCAACTTGTGACTGACTTATTGACAACTTGTAATTGATCCATTGACAACTTATAATTGACCCACTGACAGCTTGCAATTGAACTTGTAATTGATCCATCAAAAACTTGTAATTGACCCATTGACAACTTGTAATTGAGCATTTGACAGCTTATAATTGACTCTTTGACAAACTTATAATTGATCCATCGTTAACTTGTTTACTAAACAAGTACTGTGGGTTAGATGCTCATTATCTGTGATTCCAATGGGATGCTGACTAATTCAGTTGTGAAGCAAATGTTTAAAATTCCTAAGTTATATCTGATTAACTACTAGGTTACTGCCTGTCATTATTCAGGCCACACAAAATCATAACATTTTACCCTGTTTTGCAATACAGGTGATAGCATAGCTCTGGAAGCCTCAACAGGTAACACTGATCTTTTACTTGCTGATTTTGGTGTTTGGCATCCATGATGTTTAAAATCATACAGAATTTACAGATTACAGATTAAAGTTATTGCAAAAGGAGATGTGTTAACCAAGTTTATTGACCTTGTGAGAGACTATGAACATACAAATACATAATATGGCAGGCAGAGTAAATGAAGTTCAATCTTGGTTCATTTAATCTGCTGAGTGTAAGTAAACAAGGAATCATGATGCTCCTTGGTACAACACACATGTGCTTCGAAATCATGATGTTCCTTGGTACAACACACATGTGCTTCGAAATCATGATGTTCCTTGGTACAACACACATATGTGCTTCGAGAAGATTGAAGAACATTGCTGTGATGTTTCCTAGTGATGTGATATTAATTTATTTATTTTATTATATAGAAAGGTTTAGACTTAGTTATCTGGGAATCATGTTAGATTTTATGTCATGATCTATAGGGTAAATGTTGACTTGTCAAAAGCAGGGAGACAACAATGTTAAGGACTTGGGCACCCTTATCTAGACACAGTAAAGGCAGCATGAGGTTTTTAATGCTTCTTTAGAAACCAGTCACTCAACCTTATCCACTCACCACTTGTCTAGACAAGTGTAAGAGGTATTTCTTGAGAGCTCCGATTATGCAATAGAAATTCAACATGGCATGATAACATTTGTTAAATCAGTATGCCAGTGGGTGGCAGGTTAAAAGTTGGGATGCCATAATGCATTTTCAGTACATTTCACAAAATTTGTCCTCAGATTGAAGTTTCAACAAAATCTCCAAAATATTCCTTTGACTGAGACTTTACATTATCTGGCCTTTGATATTATGATAATAATGAGGAGTATATGATGTACAGGGAATAAAAAAACAAGTTTTTAGATTTAAAAATCATTTTAGCCATTGTGTGATTGACAGATGAGTTGAAGAATTTCTCTAATTGGAGGAGATCCTGAATTTTTCATCAGTGATAAAGCAGGATTAATTTCAGTAAAGGCTGTATTTTTATCCCCAATGCCTGCTTCATTTCGAGTGAAAAACTTGTGCCTTATTGTTTCCATAGAAGGATTATTATGGTATTTGTTGAGTCTTTGAATTTGAGGTTTTTAGCAGCCACAAAATCCACAAATATTGGTATTAGATAAAAAAAAAAAATCATAATTTCACAATAGCTTCTGCATATCAAGTACAGTAGGTGTATAATATATATTTGCATATAACTAAAGTCCAACCGTGAACATCATAAAACTAGATTTATTGATTGCATAATGTGCAGATATATCAGGGTCGGTGTTGTTGTTCTAGTGATTGCTCTTAACAAATGGCAGAAACCCAGATCTGCTGGCGCATTATGCGACAATAGATGGGTCTGTGTAGTTTACATTAAAGACCTGGGTCTGAGCTGTTTACAGTTAATTAAGACTTGTAAGTGGGTATTATATGGTATATTATGTAAGAAATATTCATCTCATTTTTGGCAGATGAATATTCTACCCAAAACTGGTACATTTTTGGCAGATGAATATCCCCTTCCCAAAATTAGTGCATTTTTGGTGACTGAATATCAGTCTTCTTCCAAGATTGGTACATGTTTGGTGGATGAATGCCCTTCCCAGATTTGTCGATTTTTGGCAGATGAATATACCACTGGATATGAAAAATAGGCATTGAAAATAACATTTGAACAATCCATGGAATGCCAGTACTAATTCGTAATGTGGTTATGTAACTTTTGAATGGAAAAAGAAGAAAATAAATCATCAAAAGCTTTAAACTGTTGCTTGTATTAATAATTGTAATAATACATTATCAAACTGCTTTGATGTCAGGTTGTTATTACAACATAAATAACTACTGTTTTGATGTCCATTAGTTATTACGACATAAATAACTACGGTTTGCCTGACTGCAGTTTAAAATGCTTATTTACATCTGAGGTATATTTTTATAGCATGTGACAGTTCAGAATACATCTGGAGTTGTAGGCATGTTACCACATTCTGCATAAATTTTGTTCTATTGCTTTGTGTGCAGTAAAAATGGCAGTCTTAGAGTCATCTTACTGGCAGTATTTCTGTGTGCATATTCAGTTCTGTATAAATGCTTATGGATCGGGCTTTAATTGCAATGGAAAGTTGTTTGCCTCAACATGAAAAAGAGGCTACAATTTTATTGTAAATAAAAATAATTTTAAAAAATTTAAAACTTAAAATCTTATACGTTTTGGTTATTGTTGCCTTTAAGCATGGTAATATTTAGGTATTCTGCAAAGTTCCAAAAATATATAAGTTCATCTGTTTGGGTTTTTTTTAAAGAACTATTAATTTAGTGTATTTCTTGTACAATAATTTTGAAATAAAGTTAGACATAGTTTTATATGGAACTTTCCCAATTTATTTTTTGTTTTAGTCATTCACAGCCAAGATGAGCGATACAAGCAAAATGAAGAGGAAGTTCTCATCCTTCTTTAAGAGTCTGGTCATTGAACTGGACAAGGACTTGTATGGGCCTGACAACCATCTGGTGGAGGTCAGTAACATCCTCATTCTCCCATACTGGCAAAACTTAATACAAACAATTTTGATGGGAAAAGGAACATTTATTCTTTAGTATGAAAAGTGTCTCTAAAGATTTCTTGTACATGTAATCAAACCTGTGTATAATGACCACTCAGAGGAGAATCCAGAAATTATTTTTATTGGCAGGTGGTTTCAATATACTGGTAAAATTTGTTGGTTGATATTTAATAGGACCTATGGAGCATGGTACTTCTACACTTGTGGCCATTATATGATAGTAGTCACTGTGACAAGACTGCTGTTAAGCTGGTGTATTTTTTATTATTGATGTGACCTTTTATAGATCCATCTCGTATTTTTGCTTTGAAAGTTTTGAAAACATTTGAATGATCTCTTTTCTATGAGCCTTTCTTAACATCAAGCATAAACTGCACGCACTATTTGCAATATTTGTAGCCACTTAACAGTACAAAACTTCAGGTCATCCCTGCAACTTTAGAAAATGGAGGTGGATATTTGACATGTCAGTGTATGAAAGGAATGTGTTCCAACACTGCTGATATTGATACAATAAATTGTAGTCAGCATCTGCAAAATAAAGATGTAAAAATTTTGGGAAATTTATACAGGGTACCTGTCAATCCTAATTACCTAGGTACCTGATTAAAAATAATTGTATTAAATGTGAAGCTGAACTGTTTTGTTATAGGTTCACACATACCAACCTCCAAGAGAGGTATAAACATAAGTATTAGTAATATAAATTGAGAAGGAGTCTAATCTGAGCATAAAAAGAGCAATTTGTATATTGCATGCCATAATTAAAGAAAACTGTATGAAAAACATACATATTTATTTTATTTAACATTCAAATTTTTTGGCAACTTACCTGGATCTGCAGTTAAATTTTTTTCACAAATCAACTAAATCCATATGGATTAGTAGTTAGTGCAAGAGTATAGACACTAAGGAAATTGATAAATTACACTGGTCTACAGCCAAAATGATTCTGAAATAAATGTAGTCAAACTTGACCAATTCTGGGTCATTGAGAATTAAAATGATGCATAAAATTGTTGAATGGTTCTAGGTTTTAAGATATGATACTGGGTCAGTATATACAGCCCTTAACTTTGGAATGGCAGAGAACATTTCACCTGCAAAGGAAGACGCACAAGAAAATCCTCAGTGAGAAAGTTGTTACAGTGAAATCAGTTTTATTGAATTTTAAGATTTTGTGGACAACATGATTACAATAATTACAGAAATTTCTGTAGCATGAAATATCATTTATTTCTGAGGATAATCAACCAATTTGAGCATAAATGAAAATGTAACTTTTTAATAAAAATGCTCACAAAAATAAATCAGTTTACATTGTTGTTAATGTGAAGACAATATTTAGTCAAATGCAGCAAAAGTGGCTTTTGGGAACAAAAATAATGTTTCTTTACTCCCATTAGACTGGAGTCTTTTAGATGGAAAAAAGTTTGCTGAGTGTGGATTCTTACACATTCCTATAGCAGGTTTCACTCAATATGACATTTTTAAAATTTGCACAAGGATTACCTGTACCAAATCAACAACAAAAAATCTCACACAGGTTTAGATTGTCATATCTTGCCTGCATGGTGACATTGTGCTTTTGACTTGTTATTCTCTGTTACCAAATGTAGTTTGTATTACCAATAATTATTACAAACTATAGTTTCCTAAAAGTGGTCACAGCATAGAGCCAAATGTTCTTTCAGGCATTTTTTTTATATAAGGGGGACAATTCCGATAGTGGTAAATTAGCTTTTATAGTAGTTATTTCCCTTGGATTCTCTGTTGTGAATAATATTTGCCAAGTAGTTGAACATTCCATCAAAAAAGGAAATTGCCACAGTATTTCCTGAAAAAATGTTTCAGTTATTAATATAAATTCTCTAGTGGCATATAAGGGGAAATATTTAGAAACAAAAATTAGAAGGATATAAATAAAAACAAAGTTTATGGAGTAAGAGCAATAGTATAAAGAGGACCATGACTAACAATATCACTGGAGTTATGTTGTTAGATCTGATATGTGTAAATTAGTATCAGTTTAGCCCTTTAAGCCATCTTTGTTTTCATAACCTTGATTTCTTTACAATAGTAGAATGCATGTCTGTCTGTAACATCTTAACCAGATGCTTAATCAGCATTTTCTCATTGTAGTGGCATCGTACACCCAGCACTCAGGAGACGGATGGCTTTCAAGTGAAGAGACCAGGGGACCAGAATGTACGATGCACAGTCTTGCTGATGCTGGATTATCAGGTTGAATTTTATATTGTATATCTCAGTTTGTGGCAACAAATTTTTGGGGGAAACAACAAGGCAGACAACTAGGAGTTGGTGGAAAACCTCCTCAAGGCATACAAAAGCCTCATACTCATGTGTTTTATTTATATTTTTTAACAAAATGTTGGCTATATTTTAATGATTCTGCTGGTTTTACCTTTCTTTTTTATCTAGTTGGCATATTTTATATCTTTCCCACTAACTTTCATATTAATGGTAGTCATGTTTGTCTGTGCTAGGAAGGGTTAATATTCCAAAGATTTTAGTGGTGGTTCTTTTCTTATTTTTAAAACTGACCTTAGTTATTTTTTGCTTGGCACCGTTGTCAAGGATGGTGCATTGGTGATGCTAAAACCAATAATATGTACACATATATGCATGTGTAACATGGTGCAATGTGAGGTTTGTACAGCTATGTCATTATAAAAGGCTTTGTTATAATACAGTTCCAAATATATTGCAGTACCACTATTGACCCTATGACCAAAGTCATAACAACATGTGATTGACGGAAAACGTGAAAATTTGTGTTATATCTTATATTTTATTTTCAAAACGCCATCATTTAAAAATGTTTGATAATTCCTGCTTTGCCTCAGTTCAGTTACGTAACATTCTCATAACACACTTTCAGCGCATAAAGTGGTTGGCATTGATAGACCTGCTGTGTGTTGTGATGAGGGAGAGCTATATTAAAGGTCATCTGGCTTCCTGTGGCTTCTAATTGATATTAGAAATGTAAGAGTTTACATGACGCTCCCTTTATATTCTATTATAATACACGAACTGCCATAATACTGGTGTGGATCATATGTCATTATGGAAAAGGTCACTTTAATATCTACTTCCAATTTAAAACATATACTATATTTTGAATTGCCTGGAATGAATATTGCCAATTTAGTGTATTTACAAATATGGCCTGTTTTTCCTTGTTTGTTTTATATCTGTCTGAAGTTTGTTATCTCTACTTCTCCTGAACTGTTTGGAAGATTGCAAGGAAACTTACGCACACATTCATTCCAAGTTTGTTCTTGCTACTACTCCTGAACAATTTGGAGGATTGCAAAGAGACTTGACATTCATTCCAAGGTTTAGTTGGTCTTTAATGAAAATGGTGCCACTCTAGCATCCGATATGGCCATTACAATGGCATCTTGTTCGGACATGGGTTTTTACTAATAGACATGATGTCTGGCTGGTCCTAAATGAATGGGTGTCATGTTAGTTCAGGCGGTAGTGGGTCCAACTCAAAATACAAGGATCATGTATTCAGTATCCACTAAGGTTGGCCAGAGTCGTTTGCCACTGTGTCCTTGAGAAAGATACTCGACTCCTATTTCCTTAGTATGATACAGGTAACTGTAGTGCTGATAGTGTTGCGTGAAAAATTGACCAATAACTAATGTAAATGAAAATGGTGCTGATATGACTGCCAGGTAGCCATCTTGAAAAAAATTTTATTACTGTTTTTCCAAACTGAGAAGTCATTTTTTTTTAAAAAGAATGAAATCTAATCAGGCCAGCTGAAAATTGTGTCATTCTGACCTCCATTATGGCTGCAATGATGGCCATCTTTAAGATCTTGATAGTGCTACTTCTGAATGGTTGGTTATATTGACATGGGGTTTACACTAGAAGACTTATTATGATATTTGGTTGGTCCTAAATGATCATGGTACTGATCTAACATTCTGTAGGTCAACATACCTACCATCTTGAAAATCCTTTGTTTGCTACTCCTCCTTAATGGAAAGTCATATTAACATGGAAATTCTTTATAAGACTTATTTGTTGTCTTGTTGGTCCTAAATGAAAATGATATCTATCTGATATCAATATGCCACCATTGTGGCTATCTGGAAAATCGTGTAATTACTACCCCTCTTGAATGGGTGGCCATATCAACATGGAGTTGTCACCAAAAATTGTTTTAGATATTTAGTTGGTCCTGAATGAAAAATGCTCTCATTCTCATGTATACCTTGTATTCATGATTGATAACCTAGTGCTCTTTTTCTTTTTCAGCCTCCTCAGTTCAAACTGGATCCACGTCTTGCCAGATTGTTGGGTGTGCACACCCAGACACGCCCTGTCATCATCAATGCTCTTTGGCAGTATGTCAAAACCAACAAGCTCCAGGATCCTAATGAGAGAGAATACATTAACTGTGACAAGTATCTGGAGCAGGTAAATAAATGTTGCAGAAATGTTACTAAAAGCTAACTTTTTTGGTCACAATTTCCTTCTCAACATTTTTTTTGCTCACCTGGCTCTAAAGTGTATGATGTGGCCCTGTGTCAGTCATTCATCTGGTATTTTATCCCAAAACTCCACCAATTCTTCGCCAGCTGTCAGTCAGTTTTATATTGGAAATTTGATCATGTTGCTAGAAAGTTTTGTTCTTGGTAGTGTGAAAACTATAGCTTAGTGACATCACTTGTGTTTTAGCTAAGAGACAATCTGGTTTGGCACCTTGACAGTTTCCACTCTTTACTTCAGTTTTTGGTAATGTCATTATCTTTCATCCAAATTGCATATAAAGCACTATCAGCCAAAATTATATTGCAAAAAAAAAAGCGCATATTCTTTTTTCATCCAGTTTGCATGAAACTTCATATTATAGCATTTTCTGCAGAACCAACATATTGTTACAATTATTGAATTTTACCACTTGATAAAACTAAACATTCATCTGATAAGTGCTAAAATTCAATAATAGTAATAATAAAATGTTGGTTCTGGCAGAAAATGCTATGATAGGATGTAGGTATATTCATCATGAGTTCATTGACTCTTTAATTTCTTGCTACCACATTAGCACCTTAATTACTAAACAGAAATCAAAACTGAGTTTAGGTCATTGGGTTCTTATGTAGAGTCTGATTAAAAGACATGCTGGCATATATTTTGTTAGTTGGCATCTGTTTGACAGAGCTTGTTACCACAGTGGTGGCAATATTTATTAATTAATTTTATCAAACTTATCTTTAAGTCTTTGTCATCAAGATCCTGCAGAAGACTGAGTATGAGCTACTTTCCATATTAATGTGATCTAGCTTCTGCTTGACCAAGCTTAATTTGATATTGACAAACATTTTGATGTATTATTAGAGTTACAGTTAAAACTTTGATAAAAATTGGAATTGTGCTCTGACCATGTTTGACTTTTTTTTGTGCCTCTCTTTTTGCTTAGCATTTTAATGTCAGGATTGTGTTGGCATACCATTAAACTAGATAATTACCTGTCAGAGATCCTGAAATTTCAGCATCTCTTGTCAGACATTTTTTTACCAAAAATTTACATGGTGACTTGATATTTGTGAAATTTAATATTCAGAGGAGATATAACAAGTTTTGACAATAATAAAATATTAATATATGTAATAATCAAATGTTCCAGAAAATGTGTCATTTATAGCTCCAGATTTTCTTCTGCCTTAGTGTTGGTATTATCCTTCCATGAGTAAATGATCTCAAACTAATCATTTTTTCTTTCAGAAAACTATACTACTGAACTTTATCTGATTCTGGTTAAGTTTTCAGTCTATGATCAATCAACCATGTGCTCTTGACTCGACTGGTTCTCTACCTAATCAAAATTACACAAGGCATTTCTGTCAGCAAGTAAAATTGTCTTATGCTTTGAAATGATCTTTTGTCTTTGTTTTCCAGTCATTTTAATAAACTGTACAGGCATAATAAAGTCAATCTTGTGAAACATTAGGGCCAAGCACATAGTGTAAAATAAACCCTCATTCTTCCTCATAATACACAAATGCATTTGTTACAGCTAATGAACCCAGATCAGGTTTGGATTTCACCAAAAGTATGGACAGAACTTTGGAGTGCTGAGTCTAATTGCCATAAATTTAGATCTGAAATGGACAAATCAAATGTCAGACTAGTTTAACTTTAAGACCTATGTTAAATTGGGGTATGTTGTCAGAAAATGTGCCTGTAAATGAGAGTCTTTGCTGTTTTGCTGGAAATCACACACAATTATTAGCTGCTTTCACTGATGTCTGCACATGAGTAACCTCTGATGCAACAACTGAAACTATTGTAATTACCAATTTTTCTTTAAATTCTATGCACACTTTATAGCTAAAATGATTGAAAGCATTAAAAAAACAAGGTGTGTATTAAATAAAAAACCCACATTGTTGTTTTGCAAAGCACATGCAATTTTGTGTTTATACTGTTTTCAATTGTACCTGCTACTTTAATTCAGTAATCTTATTAATACTTCTACTGGGTTATGTCGCCTACAATTTTCTATATTCAGTCATATTTTTGATGTTTTTAGATATTTGAATGTAAGAGGATGAAGTTTGCAGAAATTCCTGGGAAATTACACAACCTTCTAATGCCACCAGACCCTATTGTCATCAATCACATCATCACGTAAGTCAAAAGCATATGCAAACAGGGTTAGCTATGTAGCAGATATGTTCATGTAACAACTAACTCAGTACATAGGTCTAAAACAAAAAGGTGACATTTGCATATAAATTAATATAGATTTATGTGCTTCACCCACTCATAAAGGCAAGTTTCTGTGAGTCTAAGAGAAGATGCCAGAAGACAGGTTTAATAAGGGAGATCATTTGATCCCATTGGAAGACATGGTTTTGCTTCCAGAATTTTTAATTGATCATGTGACTAAGAGAGAGCACTAATATGAATGATTAATTGAGATGTGTGGATTTATATCCCAATGATCCCCAATATAAAAGATTCATCTGGAATCCTGATATAAAAATATAATTATTATTTTGTTGTTCAGATACTTAGAAACTAAAAATCCCACAAATAATATGCCTTAAAATGAGAAATTATGAACCCCAACTTCCAACATTGCACTAAAATTGGAAATAGGCAGTTTGATCAAAGTATGATCTATACCATGAGTCTTCATTCTTTTTCATTATTACTTTTCTGCAAATAAATTCAAAGGACCATTTCAGAGTTAACACTTAGAAAGAAATGTTTTATATATGCACCTTTAGATATTTAGCCAAGTGTAAAAAGAAGTAACAATCATAATAGTTCCATACAACAAATGGTGCAAACCATTTAACTAAAGTTGACACTACCATGCTTGAAAACTAATTACTCATTTGATCACAATGTGAAAATTAAACAGTTGTTTAGTACCTGATTTTCAAAGAGATGATACAGGATAGCAGAATTGTTAGACTAAAAAAAACAATGTAGAGTCATACAACGTTCAAAACACAACATCACAAAAACTAGCCCCAATTCCTTTGATTTGTTGCACCTAGTGCATTTCTTTTTTAAATCTTTTTTAAAATTCTAAATAAATTGCTATGAGTCTATGCTCTTAAAATAAGTTGACAGAAAAGAAGAAAGGCAACACACTTTGTAAAATTTAAAAAATAATTTATTTTCCTAAAATACAAAGTGAAAAATGAGA